>MU401526.1:0-77192 GCA_022579005.1 Poronia punctata
TATTATTTTTACTACTAAATTAATTTTAAATTATAAGCAAAACAAATATAAAATTACTAGCAATATTATATACTAAAACTTAAGTAAATATAAGCATATTATATTAGAATCCCTTCTAATACCCTTGACCTTATTGACTACATTAAGACTATTAGAACGCAAATATCTTATAGACATGGATATTTGGTTTTTTATACATTTGTTATAGATTGCGTTGGATTTACCTTATTAGGGAAGTATATGCATAGTGTACGTATATAGTACGTAACCGGTATGTAAAGAGTACGCGTTCTTTACGTATTGAATATGTAGGGTGTACGTGTTCCTCTTGTATTGCTAATAGGTTTTAATTAATTAAAAACCTTTATAGCTATATAAGACTTGCTAAAAAAAGTTTTTATAACTTTTTTTTCTTTTTTATAAAATTAAGTTAATATAATACTATAAATAGTAATGTGTTGTGATTATATTAACCCCTAGCTAAACCAACACTAATTAGTAGTTAAATTAGCAACTATAAAAAAGCAAGGTTTAAAGACGAAGACTATTGTTGTACTTACTTTTTACCTGATTTAAAGTTGCTTTAGCTTTATATTGCTTTTAAAACTTACTGTATTTAAGTAAGTAATAAATAGAAGATCTAACTTAAATTATTGTATAATTACCTAGAAAAATAAAGTAAGCAAAAAAAGCATACGCTAAATTATAGTAAGCGTTTTATAGGTTATATACTAATAAAATAAAAAATAGTAAGCATTTTTATTACCTTTAACCTATAGCCGATTTAAAAACTAATTAGCATTAATTTATAATAGCATTGTTATTGCGTAACCCTGGTTTATTTTTAGAAGAAAATCTAGAAAACTAACTATATTAAAAATTGCAGCATGTATAGTAGTTAGTACTACTTTACTTTAAAAACGCCCTTGATAACAACCTAGATTAGGTTAAAATCTTTAAGAAAACAGGCATAGCTGTTTATTTATTAAAAAAGCATATTATTTTTAAAAAATAGGGCATAGAGGAACTTAACTTTAAAACACTAGCAAAAAACAAGCTAAACACGTACGTTTTGTACAAAATAACTGAGTACTTGTACATACCTTTTAACGGTAAAGATTTTTTATAAGCTGTTTAAGAAGATTTTAAGAAATAGATACGTTAGAATTTTGACGCATTAGTACGTATAATTTAACATATATTACTGCTAATGTTGTAGCAAAAAGGGCTTAATAACACCTTGGCAAACCTTTAAACCCTTATAAGTAACTGTTTGGTTGCTATTATTTTTAGTGACGTAATTATTAGAAGACTTTAATACTTTTCTTTGGTTTTATTGTTTAAAGGAGAAGCACTTAAAATGACTTCTTTGTTTAACCTTAATGATAAGGAGTTTATGCAATAGTATACGTTTAAATTATGATTAATTTAGGAGGTACTAGTGACTGATTAGGAGGCTTAGGCTTTTTAAGCTTTTTAAGCCTTTTAGAGCACTTAACCTGCTTTTTAACCTTTTTTAACCTTTTAAATATTATAGGCTACTTAGGCTACCTATGCTTTATATACTTTTAAGCGCTTACGGCTAGTAAATTTTTTACTTGCTAGCAAGCTGGTTGCGCTTTAATAGTAAGCTGCTTTTACTTAAGCTATTAAGTATAAGAATATTTTAACTTTGTACTTAAATTTTTAAAGATTTAACTATGTTTTGCTTTATAATTTACTTTTAATATGTTTAATAAATAATACTTTTTTTACTTTTAAAAAAATTGCTATATTTGTAAAAATATAGCAAAAAGACTAGAATTATATAAGTAAGCTTTATAACTTATTGTATAATAAAGCACAAATTTTTATTAATGTGTGCTGCTAAATTAAAATAATAAAAAACTAGTATTAGGCTATATTTTTAATAATTTTTAATAAACGTGCTAAGTAGTACTTTATATAGCAAATTAGCTTTAATAAGTTATAAATAGAAATATATTTTAAGTTGGATTTGCATTTTAATAACACTGCAAATTAGTTTTAATACTTTATTGATTAAATAATAATTATATACTAAAATATTTGCAAAAAAAACCTGGACAAGACCTTTATAAAAGCTTTTAACTTTATAATTAACAAGATTATAAAAGCTTAGCAAGCACTTAACGCTGCGTATTAAAGTAAAATTTACTTAGTAATAAATATAGTATGCGTGTGCAAAGGTATATTTAAGTTTAATACAGCACTTATTTATTAAAAGCTAACGTTTAAAAGTTTGTTTTTTAACTTTTAAGCATGTTTATAAGTAGTAAATAATAGCAAAAGCAGTACTGCATTTTATATAGATTGTAAGTATAATAATTATAGTTATAATAAAAACAATTTAATACTATATTGCTTTAGTTTTAAAAGCAAATTAAACTTGTTAAAGCAAAAATATAAGTGTTTTATATATAAAAAAAATAGTTGTTTTTTAACTAATTATCTGATTAAAAAACAACGTAAGATAAAACGCTAGTTTTTTACTATATATAAGACGATTTATAGCTATAAACTAAATATTAAGATATTTTCTTAATATTTAATAAATATAGAAAGTATTTTTAAAACCGTTTTAGATTTGAACTATAAACAAGATAAAATTGATAATAAAACAGTAAAAAAATTTACTTAATTTTTAATAAACGCTGTATATATACATTGTATTATAGGTAAGAATATATAGCGATTTAAGGCTAAAACGCTAGCAGATTAATTTATTTTAGAAGATTTATATAAAGTGGAATACTAAGGCAAATTATAGAATATAGGTGCTTTTAACTATTTAATAGTTAAAAAAGCATAATTAAAAGCATATTTATATTTAAATTTAAAAGCAAATATAGTATAAAAACTAAGCAAAGTTTGCATTAAATTTAGTAGCAGTAGTATTATTAAAGGTATTAGTATAATTTAAATATAAAACCTTTTTAGAATAACTATATATTATGTTTTAAATACGCTTACTTTTTTTTTGTTTTTGCTGCACAACGCTAATTGCGTTAGTGCTTATTTTAATAATACTAAAAATGTTATTGTATAAAGTAATAGTAATACAATACCGGTTATTTGCAAATAAAGATATTTATTTTTTAATACGTACCTTAGCAAAATAATTGCGTATTTTACTAAAACTAAGTTATGCTAGCTTTATAAACAATTTAAGCACTTTAAAGCAGCAAAACTAAAGCAAATATTAATTGTAGCAAGTTATAAAGTAGATTATTTTATTTTAAAAAAAATCTAGAAATTTTGCTATTATTACTAAACATATAACCTAGCGCCTAAACGCTTTAAATTTACTTTAAAGGATAACTATAAATTTAATTATAAGGTTATTATTAATATAGTTTAAATTAATAAAAAACAAGTTCTTTATGTTATTAATTTAGCTACGTTATTTTAGGCTATAACTTTTATTTAAATAATAAAAGCATATAAAGTATAGAATATACTTTATAAGTGCTAGATTAACGTTTATTAAAAACTGCTTAATTATATAGTATATAACCTTAGTACTAACTTTGCTTTAGAAGAGTTTTGGACTAGTACTAGGATTATAGGAATTATATATAAAAAAATGCCTGTTAAAGCATATTAAGCACTTAGTAAGATTAAATATACATATGCTCTTTTACGCTACGCTTTTAATATAATTAAAAAAAAGATTAGCTACTAAAATAATAATAAATTAATTTTGTAAATAGTAGTAAAAGCTTTTAATAATACTGCAGAATCTAACGGACTAGTACCTACCTTATTAGTATTTAGTACTTATTTGTAAATTAATTATAATTTGCCACTGTTACTTAGAATTATTTAGCGTGCAGAAGCTATTTAGAAGGCTATAAAAGCTATTTAGAATAAAAGGGTAAAAGCGGATATATTGCGTGCACTTAATACTTAAAATAGCCCTGATTTACTTTTTGTTTTTACTTTTCCTTTATAAAGTAAAGTTCTTATTTAGCAAGAAAAGCAAAAATAAGATAGTTTTTTTAAGGTTTAAGCAATTAAAGGCAAAAACGTTATTGTTAATATAGTTAATAAACTAATAAGGTTTTATTATATATAAATAAAACTATATTAACGTATAAACAAATTTTTAGCAAACGTAAACTAAACTAACTATAAAGCAAGTGCAAATTAAAATATACTTTTAGCAAAAGTAGAGGACTTATAACCTTTTACTACTTTGGCAGTTATTTGCTGCCTTTGCAAAAGACTAAAAAAAAGCAAAACAATAATTGTTGCATTGCAATACTTTTTAATAGTATAATTTAGGTACGTAATAGTACTAAAAACGTACTTAAACGCAAAAAAGAAAGCAGATTTTTAATTATTGTTAAAGCTAAGAGATAAAAGCATTATTTCTAACCTTAGTTTACTTTTTAAAAAATCTAACGCTTTAAAAATTAATAATCTTTTAAGCATAGGAGTATTTAAGTTTGTTTATTTTAACTTTAAAATATATTTAAATATTAAGCTATTTTTATTTTAAATAGTATGTAAAATTAAAAGCAAGACTACTTAGCTTTATAAAAAATCGTAACTAGTAGTTTAAAGCTATAATAACTATAAAAAAGAAACAGTTTTGTATTAAGCTTTAACTATTTAATAAATAAGTTAACAAGTTATACTTATACTTATACTATTTTTAATTTAAGATTATAACGCTTATAATAAGCTAAGAGATATTATATAAGCATATATATAATTAAAAAACACTTTTTTTTATGTTATATATATACGTTTACTTATTAAACTTAAAAAAAAGTATTTTAAAAGTACTATTTTTTAATTACTTTGCCTTTTTTATAGTTTAGCTAAATCTAGTTTATACTAGTTTTAAACTTATTATAAATACTACTAAAATTAACTTAAAATAATAATATTAACTTATAACCTTTGCTTACTATTTATAAAGAGTAAATATAACAAATTTAGTATTATTGCAATATAAACAGATAATACTTTATTATTTACTATATTAGCGTTTTTGGCTAAGAAGAAAAGCAAACTTTTTAAAGTTGAATTTAAAGCAAAACTAAAGCAATTTTTTAATAAAGAATAAGCTATTAAGTTTAATAGTATAAAGGTTATTTTTTAAAATAAAAAAGTAATTTTTACGTAAAAAGGTTAAGTAAAAAATTTAACTAAAATTAACCCTGTTTTAGTTAATATTTTTTAGCAATACGTTAGCTAAAGGGTACGTAGTATATATATTAGCAGTATATATTAACTTAAAGCTATATTTAACTTGTTAATAGCTATATAGGTTACTAAACTTATAAAAAATAATATTTAAGCGTTAAATAAGCAAATTAACTAGTAGATTAAAAACAAGCACTGTAAATTAATATATATACTTTTAAACTTAATAAAAGCAAAGCTATTTATTTTTATAAATAGATTATTTGCTAACAATATTAACTTAAGCTTTTAAATTAGTTTTATTATTGTTTTTACTACTAAATTAATTTTAAATTATAAGCAAAATAAATATAAAATTACTAGCAATATTATATACTAGAATTTAAGTAAATATAAGCGCATTACTTAATTTGTTTTTGCTAGTAAACTATATAGTATAGTTAATAAAGTTAATAGCGCTATTGCTTTATGTACTACTTTATACTTGATCTTTAAAGTACTTAAATTACCTTTAATTTCCTTAGTACTTTATACTGATTTTAAGTCGCTTTATTAATATTTTATAAAACTTAAAAGTATGCAAAAAAAACGCTTTATAATTAACGTAATGTTGCTATAAAAATCTTATAAAAAAAGAGAAATTATAAAAGTATATTAGATTAATAAAAAAGATAACCTTACAAATTTATTTATAAAAAGAACTTTTAACTAAGCACTTAAGTTCTTTATTATAACAAATTAAATGTAAATAAAAATTAAAGCAATAATAAATCGCTTATAAATTAAAAACAAAAGCATAAAGAAATAAAAATATAGTTAAAAAAAAAATAGCAAGTGTTAGAATTCCTTTTAATACTTTTAACCTTATTAACTACATTAAGACTATTAAAACGCAAATATCTTATAAATATAAATATTTAGTTTTTTATACATTTGTTATAAATTGCGTTAGATTTACCTTATTAAGGAAATATACGCGCAGTGTACGTACATAGTACATAACTAGTATATAAAAAGTACGCGTCCTTTACGTATTAAATACGTAGGGTGTATATGTCTCTCTTATATTGCCAATAAGTTTTAATTAATTAAAGACCTTTATAGCTATATAAGACTTGCTAAAGGAAGTCCTTATAACTTCCTTTTCCCTTTTATAAAATCAAGTTAACATAGTACTACAAATAGTAACGTGTTATAATTACATTAACCCCTAGCCAGACCAACATATTACTTAATTTATTTTTGCTAGTAAACTATATAATATAGTTAATAAAGTTAATAGCGCTATTGCTTTATGTACTACTTTATACTTAATTTTTAAAGTACTTAAATTACTTTTAATTTCTCTAGTACTTTATATCGATTTTAAGTCGCTTTATTAGTATTTTATAAAGCTTAAAAGTACGTAAGAAAAATGCTTTATAATTAATATAATATTGCTACAAAAATCTTATAAAAAAAGAGAGATTGCAAAAGTATATTAAATTAACAAAAAAGATAACCTTATAAATTTGTTTATAAAAAAGACTTTTAACTAAGCACTTAAGTTCCTTATTATAACAAATTAAATATAAATAAAAATTAAAGCAATAGTAAATTGCTTACAAATTAAAAACAAAAGCATAGAAAAATAAAAATATAGTTAAAAGAAAAATAGCAAGTATTAAAATCCTTTCTAATACTTTTAACCTTATTAACTACATTAAAACTATTAAAACGCAAATATCTTATAAATATAAATATTTAATTTTTTATATATTTGTTATAAATTGCGTTAAACTTACTTTATTAAAAAAGTATACGCACAGTGTACGTATATAGTACGTAACTAGTATGTAAAAAGTACGCGTCCTTTACGTATTAAATACGTAAGGTATACGTGTTCTTTTTATATTGCTAATAGGTCTTAATTAATTAAAAACCTTTATAGCTATATAAAACTTGCTAAAAAAAGTCCTTATAACTTCCTTTTCCTTTTTATTAATTAAGTTAACATAGTACTACAAATAGTAACGTATTATAATTACATTAACCCCTAGCTAGACTAACAAGCAGCGTATATATATAAGTAATAATAAAAAGCGTATATGTTAGAATATTGGTAATAATACTATAGCTAAGAACGTAGCTTAAGCTGCTAAGGCTGCAAGAGTTAGGCTAACTTAACTAAGTAAACAAAGCACGTGTTAGCTATATAGTAGCTAACTTATAGCTTAGATACTAGTAGAGTTTTTTTAGCTTTTTTAATTTTAATTAAATTAGTTAGCTTTATATAAAAACAATATAAAAAAGAATTGTGCTTTAGCCGCAATTTTTAACTTAAAACTTAAATAATAATGCAAAACTAATTTAAAAAATAAAATTTATTATTATTTGTTTTATATATTATTTATTGCTTTATTTTTTTATTTTATAAAAAAATAAAGTTTTTAGCTACGTATATTTATTATACGTATAAAAAATAAAGTACTTTTTATTTTTTAATAAAAAAACTAATACTAATTAGTTATTATTTTTAATAATATACGTTATTATTTATTAATAATAGATTAGCAAAGCACTTTAATAAACAAGATTTTTTAAAATATTATTATATAAAGTAATATTGCCTTATAAAACGCTTTATATAAAAAGATTTTTTTTAAATTTTATAATATTACTTTAAGCTTTGCTTTTTTTAAGTAAAAGACATATAGCTTATATAAGCTTGCAAGTAAGCATTTTTATACCTTTGTTTTTTTTTATTATATAAACTGCTATAATAGCTAAAAATAAAAGCTAGTTTTTAAATACTTAAAAAAACTATATTGCTAAGAACACTATTAGTAGTACTTAAAGTTTTTATGCTTTTATATATAAAAACATTTTTATAAGTTTAAACGTTAATATTAAAGTTTAAAAAAACTATATTAACTTTAACTACTTTAATATAAAATTTTAGCTTAACTAGCTATTTAATAAAAAAATAGTTATAACGTATATAGCTAAATGCTTATATAACTATATATAAAATAGCAAACTTTTTATAAATAGCTTTGCGTATAATTATTAAGCAAACTTTAAAAGTTAAAACTAAAATATTTTTAAGCTAGTTAAAAATAGCTTTTAAAAAAAGCTTTAAAACTAGGTTTAAAAAAATACTTATATTTACTTTTAAAAAAAACTTATATATAAGGAAATTAAAAATCTTTTTATAGTTTGTAGCTACTATATAATTTATAATAATATTTTTAATTATATTATAATACTTACTTATTTTATAACTATTAACTTTTATTTAACTTATATTTAAACTTATACTTATTTTTATACTTATACTTATACTTGCACTTATACTTATACTTATACTTATAATAAAGCTTATATTTGCAGCTATATTAGTACTTATGCTTATAGCTATACTAGTAGCTTATTTTTATATAAAAATACTTACTTTATTATACTACTAATAGCTAAACTTTTTATACTAAATATAACTTTAAAAAGTACGTTTTTTTATTAAAAAATAAAATTAACTTTTAGTACTTAGTATAATAAACTTATTAAATAACGCTAAACCTTATTAATAATAATAGCTTTATAGCTAAAAGTATAGCAATAGCTAATATTTATTAGCAACTTTTTTTTAAAAGAATATATACTTTTAAAAGTATAGTATAAAAAACTTTTATATAAAAATATTTTAAATACTAACGCTAGCATTATATAAAAGTGCTATTAACTTGCTTTTATTTAAGCTAGTTTATTTAAATTAAGTTAAACTAAAGCTTTTTATAATATTTAATAAAATATAGTAAAAAAACTAAAACTATATAAAACAATTATATAATATTTTATTTAACAAAACACGTATTTTTATAACTATATATAAAAAACTTAGTTTTTATTTAACGTAGTACTATACTATTTTTTTAACAATTTTTTAAAATTATATAAAGTAGTACTATATTAATTATATTAAACTAATAAAAAAATAAAATAAAATATATAATACGCTTAATATATATTTTAATATTTGCATTAATTATAATTAGTATTAAACTAATTAAACTATAATAACTTTTATATAAATTAAAAATAAAAACTTAAAAAAGTTTAACTTAAAAGCGCTTAAATTATTATTTAATAAACTTTAACTTATATAATAAGTATTAAAACTAAAGTTTAATAGCAAAATTCTTTTATATATAACTATTATATAAATATATATTAAAGTTATTAAGCTTAAGCTAGCGCTTATTATTTAAAAAGCAATAAGCAAAGCTTTAATATTTAACTTATAAGCAGCAATATAAGTTGCTACTAATAAATAAATAACCTAGTACTTAATATGCAAAAAACTAGCTAATATTAACTATATTAACTAAAAGTATAATTATAATTAAGCCTAGAAGTTATTTAAATAATATATAAAAAAATACTTAAAAAAAAGTAAATTTACTTTTTTTAAACCTACTTTTTATATATTTACTTTTTAAGCAGCACAGTTTAAGTAGTATACTATATAATAATGCTTTATATATAAGAGGCTAGATTGTAAATTATATAATTATTTAAAAAAAAAAAAAATAAAGCTTATACTTTATATATTATAGTATATAAAAATTATAATATTTTTATTGCTAACAACATTAACGCGTATATTTAAAAGTATAAAAAAATAAAAGTTAAAAAGCTATTAAATAATAATAATAATATAGCTAATAATTTTAATTTTAAAAAAAGCAACTAGGCTATTTAATTTTTAATAAAAGCTGCTTACTTTTATTATACTATAAAAAAAAATATTTATTAGCTTATAGTAAAACTTATAAGCTTAGCAAATTTTTTTTTTTTAAAAAATTAGTATACTTGCAAGTACTAAGGTATTTTATAAAATATTAGTATAGCTAAAGTATTAATTATTAAATATTTATAAGCTAAAGCTTTTATATAAAAATACTTAAAAACTAAAATTAACTAAACTTTAAGTAGTATAATAATATACTTTAAAAAAGCAATAAAAAAAAAGTTTATTAAGTTTATAAAAATTTAAACTTTTATTAGTAAGGTAATTTTTTATATTTTAAAAATATTTATTTTTTTTTTACTTTTATTATATAATATAAATAAGCTTAAAGCTTACTTTAATAATATTAAAAATAAAATTATATAATATAATAAAGTTAAGATTTTTATTGTTTAAAAATAAGGCTATTTAATTTTTTATATCTTAATTACTAAAGTAGTTATATATTTTATAAAGCTAAAGCTACGCTAACTTTATTAACGTTTTAAATACTTTTATATAAAAAAGCTATATAACTTGCTTAAGTTAGCAAGCTATAATAATATTAGTATAAAGGCTTTAAAAAAAATTTAAAAAGTTTATTACTAATATTAAACTTATAATTTAGCTTTATAAAAGTTTAAGTTTATATTTTATAATAACTTTAATTTTAATTATAAAGTTATTATTAACGTTATATATTTAAATAATAAGCTAGTACTATATATAATTAATAATAGTACGTTATTTTAAGCTGCTAAATTTTTAAAGTTATTATTTGCATATAACGTATAAAATATACTTTGCTAATATTAAATAAATATATACTAAAAGCCTTTTAACTATATTGTTTATAATTTTAGTATAAACTTTATATTTAAAAAGTTTTATAATAATGTTTAGCTTACTAAAGTATTATATGTTATAAAACTAGTAAAAGCATATTAAGCAGTTAAAAAAATTAAAAAAGCATATAGCCCTTTATATAAAGCTTTTAATATCTTGTATAAAAAGCTATAAAGTAGTATAAAAAAAAAATATTTTTTAAATAGTAGTTAAAGCGTTAAACAATATTGCTAAACTTAATAAATTAGTATTAACGCTACTTATTTTTAGTACATATTTAAAAGTTAATATTAACTTTTTTTTATTTTTTAATATTATATAAAAAGCTAAAGCAATTAAAAAAGCTATAAAAAAGCTTTAAATAATTAAAGCAAAAAAAAAATATCTTTTAAGCTTTAAATACTTATAATAGCTTTATAATATATAATATACTATTACTTTTATTAAAAAGCAAAATAATAGTTTAAAAAAAAATAAAAAATAAACTAAACTATATAAAATTATATTAATTAATAACTAAAATATTATTATTAATATAGTTAATAAACTAATATAATTTTAATATACTTAAGTTAAGCTATACTATAAAAAACAAGTTAATATAAATTTTGCAAATTTTAAAATTAGCTAACTTATAATAAAAACCTAGCAACAATGCTAAAGCAAACTAAAAAAAAATGCCTTATATAAAGTCTATTTAATAGCTAAAAAAAAAATAAACTATAACCTTATAATATAACTATAAAAAAATAGCATAATTATTACTTTAAAACTTTTATTTTAAAAGTTTAACAAAGTAAAGATTAAAAATCTAGCTACTAAAAGCGTATTTATACTTATAAAGTATAATAAAGTAATTTATAGTAATACTTAGATTTTTAATATATACTTAGTATAAAAAGTTAAAAAAAAAACAATAATGCTATATAAAAAATCTAAGCTTATTATTTAAAAGCATAGTAATTAAAAAAAGTAAAAGCTGCTTACTTAATTACTAACTATTTAAAAAATAAGCTAATAGCTTATTTTTATATTAAGTTTATTTTTAGTTAAAAAGTATAATATATAAAGTAAACTTTACAATATTTTATAAGCATATATATAGTTAAGTAATAAGTTAACTTATATAATATATGCTAAATTACTTAAAAAGTTAAAAAATATATACTTTATTAGCACCTTTTTATATATTATATAACTTTTATATAGCCTAGCAAAATTTAAGCTATACTAGTTTAAAATATATTACAATTATTATTATATAAAGCTAAAAATAAAAGTTTTAATATATAATTTATGCTTTTTATATATAAATATAAAATTAAAGCAATTTAGTATTATTAAACTTTAAACTAATAATATATTTAATATAGTATTAAAGAAATTTTTTAAAAAAAAGAAAAAAAAGCTGTTTTTTTAAGCAAAAAATAAAACAATCTTATTATATAACTAACTTATTAAATTTAATAAAGTAAAAATTAAAATTTAAAGTAATAACTTTATACTTTAATAAAAAAAACAAGCTTAAAACTTTTAGCTAGTTAATAAAAAAGCATTAAATACTATATAGTAATACGTTATATAATAAGCTTAAAAAGTATATATTATATTTATATGCTAACTAAAAGCATTATATAACCTATTTGCTACTATATAAATTATTTAATTAATAAAAAATAATATTAAAGCACTAAATATATAGCTATAATAATAAATTAAAAATAAAAATTAAAGTTTATAATATATTTTTTTTAACTTTTATAGTATAAAGCTATTTATTTTTACTAATAGCTTTTTTATAAATAATAAAAACTTAAATTTTTAACTTAAATTTATTATTATTTTTAATATAAAATATTAAATAAAAAATAGCTTTACTATTTAAAGCAATATTATATACTAAAGCTTTTTTAAGTGCAAGAAAGTTACTTAAAGCATACTAGCTAACAAGCTATATAAAATAGTAAAAAGTATTAATTATACTATTATACTTAGTATAACGTTATAAAAAATTATTAATATATTAAAATTGCTATAAATTTTAATAATTATTTATATAAATTTTTATTTACTATATAAATATTTTATTAAGCTTAGTATAACGTAAAAAAAGCAGCTTATAATTAATATTATAGCCTTTAAAAAAGCATATAAAATAAAAGATATTATAAAAATTTATTAAGTTAATAGTAAAAATAACTTTATAAATGCTTATATAAAAAAAAATCTTAACATAGCTTTAAAACAATTAATTATTACTAATAAGCTTATAGTATATATTAAAGCTTATATTAACTATATAAAAATATTATAATAATAGTTATAATTATAAATATATATATAAGTTACTAAATTAGCAAAAAAAATATATTAATTTATTATATAATTATAATTTATTAAAATATTATTTATTTTGCTTAACTTACTTTTTTTTATTTAACTTAATAATAATTACTAACTTTTATAATCTACTTTTTTTAATAATAAAAATATTATTTTCTTTTTTATTTTTTTATTATTTTTATTATTATTATTATTATTATTATTAGCAGCAGCAAAGTTAACAAAGTATATATAGCAACGTTTATAAAACTAGTAAACATATAAAGCGCAAGCACTATTTTAATATTTAGTAAAAAATTAATAATTATAAAAAAGCAAAAGCAAACCTTATATAAAGTTGTACTTATTAATATAAAAAAAAGTAATAAGCTAACTATAAAACTAAACTAGCAACGTATAAAAGTATTTTTTTTAGCAAATAAGTTTAGTAAAAAATTATTAAATAATAGCGTTAAAAAAAAATATTAACAAAAAAATTAATATTTTAATTAAAACGCGTAAAAATGCATTTTTTATTATTTTATAAATAAAAAATTAGCATAGTATAAAGTATATAAAATAAAAAATTATAAATATTAATTAAAAAGTATTAAAAAAAAGATATAATAGCAGCTATTAAAAAAGCAACGCAAATTTAAAAAAAGCTATTAAGCTAAACTATATAGCATATAATACTAAAAGGCAACAAGCTACTAAAACTGCTAAAAATAATAAAAAATATTATAATATAAAAAGAAAAAAAAGCGTAAAATAAACTTAATTAATTTTTAGCAACAATATAAAAAAGAACTTTAAATTTTTTGCTATATAAAAAAAAAAAAGTAGTAAAAAAAAAAATAAAAATAAAATAAGCAATAAAAAATAAAAAGTTTTTATATACTAATAGCTAATTATATAAAATTAGCGTTTATAACTAATAATAGTAGTTATAAAAGTTGCACTTTCTTTACTTTTTTAATAACATATAATAGCTATTTTTATTAGCTATATTTACTAATTTTAACTATATTTTTTAATTATAATCTTATTATATATAAAAAATTACTTAATAGCTACTAAATAATTACTTTTTTACTTATATTAATACTAGCAATATTATATATATACTTATAATTACTATAATAAACTTAAAACTAAATTTATATTTTAGTACAAAAAAAGGTTATAACTTAAAAACAAAAAAAAAAGTATAAAAGTATAAACATTTATTTAATTTTATTTTAATTTTTTAAAAGTTATTTTTAATAAACTAACTTTTTTATATAAAAATAAAAAGAACATATTTATTTTATATATATAGAAAACAAACGTTTTTATGCAAAAAAAAAAACTTTTAGTATTAAAATATTAATAACAACACTATAGCTAAAAACGTAGCTTAAGCTACTAAGGCTACAAAAGTTAAGCTAACCTAACTAAGTAAATAAAGTACATATTAGCTATATAGTAGCTAACTTATAGCTTAAATACTAGCAGAGTTTTTTTAGCCTTTTTAATTTTAATTAAATTAGTTAGCTTTATATAAAGACAATATAAAAAAGAATTATGCTTTAGCTGCAATTTTTAACTTAAAACTTAAACAATAATATAAAACTAATTTAAAAAATAAAATTTATTATTATTTATTTTATATATTGTTTATTGCTTTATTTTTTTATTTTATAAAAAAATAAAGTTTTTAGCTAC
The DNA here is from genome assembly GCA_022579005.1 of Poronia punctata. Classification (NCBI taxonomy): domain Eukaryota; kingdom Fungi; phylum Ascomycota; class Sordariomycetes; order Xylariales; family Xylariaceae; genus Poronia; species Poronia punctata. Next base: position 14,819 of record MU401526.1, read on the forward strand.
GTATATTTATTATACGTATAAAAAACAGAGTACTCCCTATTTTTTAGTAAAGAAACCGACAGTATATATATATATAAGTAATAATAAAAAGCATATATATATATATAAATAAAGTAAGTAAGTAAGTAAATAAAGTTACTTATTTTATAGTATATTAATTTTTTTTTTTTAAATTATATTTTTTACTTATTTACTTACTTTTGCTATATTTATTTTATTTTTAACTTTATTATATTTTAACTTTTTTTACTATTTTTATACTTTTTAATACTTTTAAGCAGCTTTAATAGCTATAGCTATATTAGTAGCTAGCTATAAAACGTAAGCAAAGTTATTGCTAAAGTAGCTAGCTTAAAAACTTTTTAGTTTTTTTTAACTAAAGCTACTAAAGCTATTAAAACTGCTAATTTTTGCTTAAATAATATAGCTAGCATAGTATTAAAGTTAATTAAATTAATAAATAAATAAAACTAAAAAAAATATTATTATTATTATAGCAAACTATTTATTAAAAGCTTAAAAGTAAACTAAAAAAAGTATTATTACTATTATAATAAACTATTTTTTAAAAGTTTAAAAGTATAAAAAACTTTTTAAACTTTTAAAATAGTTTGCTATAATAGTAATAATACTTTTTTTAGTTTGTTTTTAAGCTTTTAATAAATAGTTTGCTATAATAATAATAATACTTTTTTTAATTTTATTTATTTATTAATTTTATTAGTTTTAACTTAGCTAAGTTTATTATTTAAGTAAATTATTAAAATAGTAAAGCTAACTTTAGTATTATAATTAGCTAGTTAGTTAAAAAGTTTTATTGCTTTGTTAATAGCTATTATATTAGCAAAAGTTAAATAAATAAATAAACTTTATAATAATTATAATATAGTAATACTTTTTAATAAAAACAAAGTAAATTTATTTATATTATAATATTAAGCTTTAAAATTAGTAGTTATGCTTTTAATATTTTTATAGCAATAAAAATAATATTATAAACAATATATATAAGCTAACTAAAATTAACTTAATAAAGTATATTTAAACTAAAAACTGCTAGATTTAGCTTTTAAGCTTATAAGTTATTAAAAAAAAAATACTAAATAAATAATAAAAATAAAAATAATAATAAAAGCTAAAAAAAAGCTAAGCTATAGCTTTAAAGCTAGTAAATAAGCAATAAAGGCGCTATAAAGTATATTAACGTATAATATTATAAAAATTAGTTTATAAGCTTTAAAGTTAGCTAATTTATTTAAAAGCATAATAAAAAATTAGTTAGCAAGGCTTAAATATAATTAAAAAAGTAAAAAAAAGTAAGTAACCTTTTTTTTTTAAAAAAAAAAAAGATTTACGTTAGCTATAGCTATATAGCTTATATATAAATTAGCAAATTAGCCTTATAATATATTTTTTTTTATAATATAAATAACTTATTTTTTATATAGTTTATATAGCAGATTTGCTATTTATACTATAAATAATAATATATATAGTTTTTTTTATATATTAATACGCTAAATATACTAGTATAAAAAATTAAATTTTTATAATTACTTTATTATTAACTTTACTTATTTTATTTTTTAATACTGCTTATTAACCTTTATACTAAGTATTTTTTAAATCTTTTATTAACTAGCGTTTATTATTAATATAGCAAACTTTAAATATAGCAATGCTAAAATCTTATCCCTTTTATTTTTATAATATAAAACGTTTTTTAGTTACTTTATAGCTATTTAAGCTTATAATATTATTTATAGCTATAATGTAATTTTTATACTTTTATATTAAAATAAAAATAAAGTAGTAATAAAATATAAAGTTTTATATAATAAAGCTAAAGCGTTTAAGTTTAAAGCTTTTTTATATATAAAAAATTTTTTTTTAAAAAAAACTAACTATAAATTTAAAAGCACTGCTAAATTTAATAATAGCTACTAATATTTTAAAGTTATTAAATTTTATTATAACTATTTTTTATTAAGTAACCTAAAAGATTACTATACTTATTAAGCTTTTATAACTACTTAATAAAAAGTAATAAAATATAGCGTTGCTATTTATAAGTTATATACTAAAATTTATACTAACTTACTTACTACTAACCTTAACTATATAGCTACTATAAAAAACGTTAATAATTACGTTTTTACTTATTAAAAAAAGCAAAAAAAAGTTTTTAATAATGCTTTTAAAATCTTAATATTGCTATAAGCAAAAAATAATATATTTAGTATACCTTTAATTAAAAATAAGTACTTAGTTAGTTTATTTTAGTTTTTTTATTAGTTTTAAAAAATATATAAACGCTATAATAAGCTTATTATAATAAATTTTACTTATTATATTTATAAATATAATATACTATTATTTTAACTTAATAATATTATATTAGTTAGTACTTATTTTAATATTAGTTATACTTTAATTTTTAATAAGCAAACTACTATAATATAATAAGCTTTAAAGTATATTAATATGCTATAAAAATAGCTAAATATAGCTTATTTACTTTATATTATAATAACTAATTATTTTTTTGCTAAAAAAAACACTATTTAAATAGTATAAAGTAATTATATATAATAATAACTATATTTATAGCATATTATAAAAAACGTTTATACTAGTATTAATATAAAATAAAAATAAAAAGCTGCTAAAATTTAAGCTAATATAAATTATTTTCTTTTTATTAAGCAATAAAATAGTTTTTTATATAAAATATATAGCTAAAAAAATAGCTATTGCTTTAAATTTAATATTTTATAAGTTTTTAGCCCTTTATAAATATATTTATAGTGCTAATAAGGTTTACTATATAAAAGGACGTTTTTATAATAGCAAGCTTGCTATTAATTACTTTATTAATAACATTTTAACGCTTTAAAAGTATATAGTATATATAAAGTTGCTAACAATAGTAATAAAGTATTAAAATAACTTTTAAAGTAAATTTGCAAACTAAAAATTAATTATTAACTATTTTAATAATATTTATATAAGCTATAAAAAAAAGTAATATATTATATTTATATAAAGCTACTATAATTTTAAAGTAATAAGTTTATTAAAATTAAAATTAGCTTATTATAAAGTTTAAACTTAACTTTAAAACGCTTTTATTAATATTATTACGCTTATAAAAGTTATTTATAACTTTAGTAAGCAAAAGTAGCGTAAATATAAAAAAAAAGTTAAATTATAATAATAATATATAAAAACTACTTACTTTTTTATTAAAATGTTTATAAATAAAAAGTTATTTTTTATAATAAGCTAGCTAGCACTTAAAAAAGCTTATAAATAATATAACTATGCTATTAAAATATATTATAAAAAAAATATTAATATTTTAAAGTATATAAGTAAGCTTTTAAAGTTTGCTAAAAAAAATAGTAGCTAATTATAATATAAAAAATTATTTTAAGCAAATAAGCATTTTATACTAGTATATATTATATAAGCAATTTAAGCTTAAAGTTTATAGTAAAAAGCAAGTTTAATATATTTTTATATATAAAAGCAAAAAATTAAAAAAAAGCAATTTTAACTTTTACTAATAGTTATAAGTTAGCATATAAACTAAAAATATTAACTTTTTTATACTTATATAAAATTTAATTTTATAGCTTTAATATTATTAAGCTAAAAACGCTACTAACTTTATTAAAGTATATATTAATAATAATATAGTTTAATAGTACTTATAATAAATATAAACTAATAGCTACTAAATACTTTGCTATAAAAAAATTAAACTTTATAAAAGCGCTACTATACGCTAATAAATAATTATAATAAAAATATATTAAATAATATAAAAAAAAAAAAATATAGCTAGTATAACTATACTAAAAAATAAAAAAGTTTAGTTTATTAAAATATAAGTTTATAACCTAGTTAAATTATAAATATTAGCAATAATACTAATAATATAAAATTAAGTTATTTTTATAATACTAGTAGCACTATATTAAAAAATAAAAGTAAAAATAGCTTTAATATATAAAATATTGCTAATATTATAATATTAGTAAATAAAAATAGCTTTACTTATATTAGTAATAATAAAAATGCTTTTATTAGCATACTAAGTATAAACTAAAAAACTAGTGCTTTTTAAGTAGCTTAGTAAGCTAGCGCTACTATAATAGCAAGTAAACTATTATAAAATATAATAATAAAGCTTTAATAGTAAGCATTATAAGCTTTATTAAGTAAAGTACTTTATTTATAATAATATATTATATATTTATTATAAAATTTTTATAAAAACTTAATTATATGCTTTTTTTTTTAATAACAAAATTACTAATATTTACTATATAAATATATTATTATAAAAAATTATAAATATACTAAAATTTTTAACTTTATAGTTTTTTTACCTAAGTATATAAAAGTTTATTATAATAAATATATTTTAAATTACTTATTTTTCTAAGTACTAGTATATAGCTACCCCTATTTAAATCTGCATACAAAATAGGTAGCGTAATAAACTATTGCAGCCTAAGTAAAAAACTCCTTAAATATAGGAATTTTTTAAAGTAAACGTAGGTAAGCTAAGAACTTTAAGTGTGACACAGCAGCCGACTGTGCCACACAATTCTGCCAAGCTTTAACTAAGGCTAGGCTAGAGTAATTTGACACATTTTTGCACGACAGTATCGAGTTATACCTTATACTCCAGCCACGTAATTGATCAGTGCATCTGCTACGTTGAACCACTACTACCTACCAACAACTTGACCCTGTTTTCCCCGTCCTAACCTTAGGTCATTCCGAAATCCCCCGGCTATCAATCTCTGAATGACTACTCGTCTGCGACAGCTAGGTATATCACATTGAGCTGATGTCCATCTACCATTATATTGCTATATTTCTTACCATTAAGAAACGCGGCCGTTTTTCAGCATGGCAATGTCCTACGTCATTGGGGGGAGATGATGCTTGTAGGATTATGACGTAGGGGTATGTGACGCATCTCAGCGGCGCATAATAGGTGCTTGTGCCGCTCTAGCCGTATTTAACATATGTCTATCCCTCCCAATCAATCATTTGCTATTATCAAGGCAAAAGTGTGGCGGTAAAATATCCTTTATTTTACTTCGGCCTGACCTCTTTGAATATGATAATTTCTATGGGATATAGGCTCGAAAGCGGTAGGCAATGTACATGTCAACTAAAATCCGGACCTGGTTCAACAGCATCGGCATGAGCCCCATACTCGTAGGCGCATACTATCGGCTACCCGAGCCTACGGCATAACGCGTCACGAGTATCTCCATGTACGAGTAACGAGATCGAAAAAAGGCGCCGAAAAAGGACACGACCCGCCTTATGTGGAAAACCATTGGGACGTTGATCTACCTACCACTAACAACGGCTGTACGGTATGCAAACCGATGTGTAAACCCATTATCCCTGGACGAGGGCTACATTAGCCTAGATACGCGACAGATCTCTGTTTCCAAATATGGCACATGCTATCAGCCTATCACCGTACCATGTACTTATCTACGTGGAACAATAGGGCTTTCAAGTCGAGCTTGTTTAACGGTTAGCTCTCGCCACGACCACTTACAAGCTACCTCTGGGACTAGCGGGGGGAGAGACTTGGAAAGTTGAGACGAATTCCCACCACTTTACCAAGGTCCAGTTCACGTCGGGCACAATTTCCCTGCTCAAGTTGATGTATAGCAATGCTATTATCAAGACCACTTTTCGTTCGAATTGCCCAAACTGAAGATAAGACGACTTGTTATTGCTCAACAGCTTGGAGTAGGTACCTAAATAGCCACTGCTGAATTCCTCTTATTATCCTTGGATTCGTGCAAGCTCGACGGTCAAGTAAAACAGGCTATAACTTAACGAAGATCACTCGTACGACGTACATCTTTGGACCGTCATACCAAGATCTTACATCTAGACACTTGGTTAGGGACCTCCTTGCTAGGGCAGCCTCAGTTGCTCTCGTTGATATGTTGAACTATCAATCGCGCGGATATCACTCGTTTCCTGGAGTATCGATCAAAAACCTACCACGAGCATTACCTAACACTCCATTATCACCTAACGACTTAGCTCTTATTCATGGCCTCGAGTCTAGGTACCTGCTCCGTGACACTCTCGCCGAGAGCCGCGCTAACGAGTCACAATGGCTATGTCGACGTTATAGTCTCCGGTCTTTTCCCCCTCCATGGCCATTCGAACAAGTGAGCCGATTCTAGTAGTATACTGGCTTCTGTCAGTTAAACTGTGGACCATCAACGCCAGTAAGAGAGGTTGCCGACCCACGACTCGTCTTGACAAGTTCGGACAAACTGCATCGACGGGACGGATACTAAGCAAAACAAACCAGACCCTCCAAACCTTGTACGACAGCAAAATTGGGAATAAAAATCATCTTAGCCTACGACTCTCACGCGTCCTTAGTTTTCCGACCTCGTCTCTCTATGAGCCAGGAGAGTACCCGCACGATCCCAGCACAGATAAGAGCTTTGTGAGCCTAGTCCGCCGGCAGATCTGGCAATTTCACTTCTATAAAGGTGGCCGACGTTGAGACAGATCGTACATCACATCGAACAAAGAACTCGATATCGTATTAACACTCCATACCCCATAGTTCGATACAAGGGTCAAGTTCGATACCACAGAAGTGTCATGGCTGCGCTAAAAGGCTTGAAGTTACGTAATCAGCATCACGCGGCATCTTGAAGCGTAACCCCCGAAGTGACGCGTTTTTCCAGAAGTTTGACTTGCCGACGAATATCTACGCGCCCTTAAAATGCGACTTTATTCATGCGCTTGAGAGATAATAGATCTGGATAGTCGGCAGGTTTCCCGTTCCAGTAAGTCCGATATCACCGTTTTGGTGCTACAGGGGACACGTTCGTGGCTACCGCCCGAGCACGCGGGACCCAAAATGCACGCTGCGCTAATGCGGTTAGACCCATGCTTAAGCGGGCACGAAAATCCATCCCCCTCCCCCTGAATTAATTTAATGACCCCGCCATCAGAACCCCTCCTCCGTCCGTTTTGACTAGGTTTTGCACGTCCAAGGGTCTTTTTCAGATACTCGTACAACCTAAATCTGACTCCGCCCGACGGCTATCTGTCTACCCCCTGTTCAAGAGCTAGATCAGTTTCAGTTTTTACTTTTATCCCTTTCCCGAGCCAGCGACTTCGACTTTGATTTTATTTACTGGATTTTTTTTTCGTTTTTGAAAGATTAGCACAAAGACAAAGACAAACAACAAGTAAAAATGGCTGAAATCTACCGTGCGAGCACGACTGCTCCGGTCAACATCGCCGTCGTAAAGTACTGGGGCAAACGAGATGCGAAGCTCAACCTACCCACCAACTCTTCTCTCTCCGTCACCCTCTCCCAGGATGACTTGAGGACGCTGACGACGGCGACCTGCTCGAGCTCGTATACCGGCGAAGATAGCCTGACCCTCAACGGCGCCCCGTCCGACATTTCGGGTGCCAGGACGCAAGCCTGCCTGCGCGAGCTCCGTGCTCTGCGCTCCGCCCTCGAGCAGAAGGATGCCTCGTTACCAAAACTGTCCGCCCTGCCTCTACGGATCGTATCCGAGAACAACTTCCCCACTGCAGCTGGTCTGGCCTCGTCCGCGGCCGGTTTCGCCGCCCTCGTCCGCGCCATCGCCGACCTCTACGAGCTCCCAAACACACCCACCGAACTTTCCCTAATCGCGCGCCAGGGCAGCGGTTCCGCTTGTCGGAGTCTGTTCGGCGGCTACGTGGCATGGCAGATGGGCGAGCAGGCCGACGGTCTCGATTCCAAGGCCGTGCAAGTGGCCCCCGCTTCCCATTGGCCCGAGATGCGGGCCTTGGTCCTCGTCGCCTCGGCTGCTAAGAAGGGCGTCAGCTCGACGTCGGGCATGCAGCAGACGGTCGCGACATCCGACCTGTTCAAGGAGCGCATCACGAATGTCGTTCCTAAGCACATGAGCGAAATGGAAGCCGCTATCGCCTCTAGGGATTTCCCCAAGTTTGCCGATGTCACCATGAAAGATTCCAATTCTTTCCACTCCACTTGCTCCGACACGTACCCTCCTATATATTACATGAACGACGTCTCACGAGCTGCCGTGCGCGCTGTCGAGGCTATCAACGCCGCTGCCGGTAAGACCATTGCCGCGTACACATTCGACGCTGGCCCGAACTGCGTTGTGTACTATCTTGAGAAGGATACGGCTGCCGTAGTTGGCACCTTTTACCCTCTGCTCACAAGCACAGAGGGATGGAAAGCGGAGGCAAAGTCTTATTCGTCTGGCGGCGTCCAGCTTGAGGAGGCCGTTTCATCTCTAATCAGCGGAGGCATAAGCCGCATTATACAGACTGGGGTTGGCGAGGGACCGGTTAAGACAACTCAGCATTTGGCCTAAGTGCCGAATCCAGGGTGAGGTTGAGGGTGGAGGACACAAATGATTTATGCAAGCGAATATAGAAACTACCATCGAAAAGTTACACCGTACACACCAAACTTCCACACTACATACGACTTTTCCAATTTGACAACTGCCCAATAAAGGCAAAGATTGTGGCTAGATGCTCATCCAAAGAGTGTAGTTTGTTGTCCCACATGAGAATCTGTCAAAGACCCAACAAAAGCCATGCCAATAGCTCCTCGCTGCAACGATCCTGCCTGCCAAAGTAAGTATACCAAGGACTTAAATCAAAGTAATCACTTCTGGTTCCAACCGCTCAAATGCGGGATCAAGCTCGGCATCACCATCGAAATCGTAAAGTGCCAAAGGTCCTTCAGATCTAACATCCACAGGCAGCGGCGCCGGTTTAGCCTGGTCCGTATCCAAGTGTTCCTCAGGTTCTCTCCAGTATGGCTCGACGCGTCGCCAAAGCCGTTCCCAAGCATCATCACTCTCCTCGTTCCGCCGCAGACGATACCGCATTTTCAGTGCACATCGACCGCGGAAAAGGATGTGGCCCACCCGTCGGTAACTACCGGGATCTTCCGCCGGTTCGAGCAGTAGACCTCTGAGCACGCGATCGTCGCGAGGACCTTCCTGGGTTACGGCCAAGAAAAGACAATAATATTCGACTGGCTCGAAACCATGGAACCAGTCCGGCATCTCACCGAATTGCTGGATGCCGTGTTTCCCGCAGCTAATGTCGTCGTCCATGCGCCCTTCTACGTAGAGGAGGTGATGTCGCTGCGAGGTATCTAGACGCATGAGGTCTTGGTATGCATTACCTACCGAGTCGGATTCGTTTACCATTAGTTTCATGACCGTAGTAATACGGCGCACGAAGCCGTGCATGTGGAGATGTGCTCTGTCCATGGCGCCGTACTGGTTGTCGGTCTTATACTGGTAGTCGGCTAACATGGAGACCAGATCGGCGACGTAAAATGAGTCCTCGACCATGGAAGGCTCCATGGGGCTGGTGGTCGACGTCCACGACCACGAGGGCGCGCCAGTGTCCGTTGGCGACGGTCGGCCCTCGGGTCGTTCGGGCCTCGGCACACTCCAGAGGAGAGCCCGTGGCAACTGCGAGATCCATATTCCAGCGATGTATACATCATCCGAACACCGAGACTCGAAGTGGCGAGCAATTCCCGAGAGTGCGGGGAGCTTATCTGACGGAAACGTAAGCTTGCGGCGAGAGTAGGCGCGGCATGCGGCGTCCCATTCCGTCATTAAGACAGGATTCTCGCAGATCGAACCGGTCGATACGTCTTGTAGTCGTAGCTTTGTCTGTCCCAAGAAGTCTCTCTTCAGTGGTGAGCCTCGCGGGTAAGTCTCGCTTCGGAATGAAGGCGCGGCCGCCCGGCATTCCCAGAACAGTTCTTGCTCGGTGAAATGCAATACGCGTCGTGCCCTAGTCGTCGCTTGTTAGTCCAATCGACAGGTAGGAAAGGCTATACGGAGTGGGCAATTGATCTTATAGGATCCCCTATTCCAGTACAGGCCACGATGGGGCTGTCTTGACTTTTGACATACAGATGTCTCTCCTGGTAAATCCAAGCCCTCTCGGAACTTGGCGCCTCCGCTACCCAATCGAACAGATTGCGCTCGTCAACCGACACCCACCAGCTGCTTTGCAGGGGGTTCAGCCGAAGCTTGAAAGTGCCGACAGCGCCAAAGTATCGATTGCGAAAACAACCACCGCGGGCGTCGACAGCGTGGTCGGCCGAGATGTTGAGGAGCGCATTTTGATATACTTCGCACATCATCGGGGCTTCACGTTCCCAGTCTTCTCGGCAGTCTTGAATGATACACAGAGAATCGATCCAAAGCCACCTGACTGTGCTATAGTTTAATGTCAAGTGCAACACAGTTTCTAAGGGAATATATTCTCTCACCATTGAACCAGTCCGCCACTTCTATAGCATCTCTGAAAGTCGGTGGGAAAAGGTTAATATTCATGCCGTGGTGTACACGCTCGTCGATGTTCTTGGTTGTGAGGATGGGTAGTTCTTTCGCGCCCCATGTACCCCAGCAATGGCTCAGCGTAATGTACTCTCCCATATGAACTGAAGAACGATCGATGAGCTCAGTTACGCCTAGGAGGACCCTTCCAGTTTCTTTGAGGGTGGAGAGATCTAGCAGTCTTGTGGGATAACAGGCAGGGTTACTGGTCTGGCACGATGCGTGCTCGCCGTCCACGTTGGCCCTACATTCGGACAGCCAACGTAATGCCAGTGGTCGGCTTGACTCACATATCTTAACATGGGCTTCTTCTGGATATTCTAATACGTCAAGAAGCAAGCGGGGACCACTCACCTCGAGCGAGTATTTGATCCTCCAATGGGACCCGGCCACATAGGATCTTCGGGCTCAAAGAACGGATCAAAAAGCGGACAGGGCCACAGTTGAAAACGGAAGAGGGTATCCCAGGTATGCTTCGTAAAGCTTTGAGGTGCGGTCGAAACCAGATTACAGAGAAGCCGAGCATCGCCCGGTCTTCCACCGCCCCAAGAGGCAGCATCCGTAGTATTCCAACAAAACTCGATTCGAAGGTTCTCGGCTGTAGCCAGGCCATTCTTCCCCTTACACCGCCGGGTCCAGATTGTCTTGCACAGCTGACAGCCACCGTTGGCGGCCGCGAAGAGCGCCATCATGTTCTGGTGTTGCACGACGGACCGTTTGGTCTGAAAGCTCCTGTCACCAGCGTGGTCGATGCAGTCTCGCAGGTTCTGCGCCAGGTACCCGAGGGCGCTGAGACATGCGTTGCAAAGATGCGACGGCCCGTCGTACTCGACGTGGCGCGCGTCTTGTGTGAGAGTCTGCGAAGCATGCTTCCATTCCACGTCGAGGATGCCTCCCCCCCTCACGTACTCGAACGCATCCTCGCCTGCTGGACGGGCATCGTGCGGCGGTACCGTGTAGAGGAGGCGGGCGTCATTTACTGATTGCGCGTCTTCATATGGCCATCGTTCGCTATCAGGGTTCAGCACGGCTCTGATAAGAGGTGCTGCGGTGTTGGAGAGATGCGATGCTTCGGAGGCATAGTGGATAGTGGCCATTTTGGAACGATGGCTAGATTACTGGTTCAGTATAGAATATAGGGGGGCTCTCCTGGTGCGGGGAGTTACGGGAGATATGTTGCCCATGTTGAGGTCAGTAACTGCCAACTGGCTCTCTCAATGCGCCGAGGGCTGACTTTCTCGCCGTTGCCGCAAGGATTAAGGATTCCAGCTGCCCTTGTCAGCCGCAGGCCATGGCGTCTCTCTTATCCCGCTAAGACTACTACAAAGAGGAAGTTGGAGTCATGGCGCAACAGGTCCCAATGAAAGTCGGAGTAGATACTTTCAGCTCCTGCGAACCCTGGTCTCCGAATCCCAGCTTTCAATGAACATCAACTGACACCTCTCGGATGTTGCGCAGTTGCATCCAATCAAGACTCATTGCTAACTTACGGCAGCAGACGTTTCGTCGCGGTATACCTTGTTCAATGTTCGATACATCAAAGACACCGTGACATTGGCATCAGAGCGCATAAGGATGCATTCAAAGGATGTAGGTATCTCGCAAGACGTTGTTATGAAGAATTGATTGACTCTATAATAGACAAAAGAGGGGACGTGTGTCAGTCACAGGAAGGGCCCAACTGTGAGAGACCACTAGATAAATACACCAATCCGTACCTTCCCTCCACGATCACATCCCGACAATATCATTGGTCGTCAGGAATTTCGTCCAGCGCAATTGCCTACTCTGACTATGAGGAGACGTCGCCTTGACTGTCAAGATGGTTGGAAGCTCCTATAGCGCCATTTGCTTTATTCAGCAAAGGTTAGAGTCACCGCACCCAGGGCAGTAAGTCTTTCGGCCTCCGTTATCGTAATCGACGACGGTACAGCGGGCTCCATCACCACCACCTGCGCCAACGCACTGCCACACATCTCCTATTAGCTCGATACCGCATCTAGAATATAGAGTGTTTCTTGCAGGACTGTGGGGAGTAAAATACGTAGGAGAGGTATTTTGCGGCGATTCAACACATCAATAGGGGAACTTACGGATCCAACTTCGCATTCGAAATTGGCAAAGTCAATCCGGCAGGAAGTTCCGTTGCAGTGCTGTTCCATCCCATTTGTTAGCATTTGCCGTTCATTATGGCAGCACCTGTCTCGTCGCCGTCGAACTTACACCTCCTTTGGTCTGAGAGTCTCTTTTGTCTTTGGCTTCTCCCACGCTGTTGTCTTCGGCTGTAGGGACAGCGGACGAGACGGAAGCCAGGATGGCGACGATGGGGACAAGAGAGAAACGCATTTTGTTTGAAAAGCTCGGATGTTGGATTTTTACAGGTTTGTGAAGTTGTCTTGTTGTGCTGTTGTCGATGTCTTGTTGTTTATGGTGAACTATTGATCTTGCCATGCTGGAGAACTCAGCCCCTTTTATATAAAACATCCCACGGTTGATATCGTCTGCGAACGTCGAGCTACAGGCTTTAGGCCTCTTTCTTTCACCACACGTCCCGAGCCTCACGTTGTCTTCAGGCAACCATTTGGTCAGCTACTGTTTAGATCTGACTGTGTGTAGCTCTGACGTCTTCCATGATAGTGGTAACTCGGCATGGCTATGTTGCTGATACACCGCTTCGGGGCCAGACTGAAGTAAAATAATAGACCAATCGCATACATAGCAGAGATGTAAGAGTGTCGGGAGTGCGAAATGTCATCGTGGTTCAGACCACAGAGAAGGCAGGTATGAGGTTTCGGGGACGCGAAATGTTGCCATTGTTGAAATTGATGTCGTGAGCGCCAAGCGTTGTGGTCTAAATTATGAGAACATACTGGCAAAAGTGCCGGGGACGTGAAGTTCCACCGTCGTTGGATTACGAGAGCAGACAGATATGAGTGGCTAGAGCGCGGAGGGCTCTGTTGTTAGATGAAGCCTTTTCTATGCAGTCTTGCGGCAAAAGCAAGGGGATTGAGCCTACACATGCAGATGTAGACGTTGGGCCATTAGAACATTTTGATGTAGAAAGATGAAAGCTGATGGCAGAGCGTATCATTGTTACGACCCAAACAGTCCAAGTGACCCTACGTCACTTCCTCACAAATGTGTCAACCCCAGGATTCGTCCACAAAATCCCAATCATACTGCCTTTGGCATTTCTCCTCTTCATGTCTTTTGACCAAATACACACAATTATTTCGATATGGGTACGAGTACAGAAAAGGTAAAAGCTTATAGCCTACATTACCCTTCATTTAGTAGTAGTCCCGAAGGATCAGGAGGGTTCGTGTTGATTTTCTGTAATCCTTTCATTGTAGTTACCTGCGATACACTACGCTTCTCGGATTCCTTTGGTGGCAATCTTCTTACATCATCCATTATATTTGCGTTTTGTTGGTTAAACCCTTTCAACCATCTTTTCGTGAAAGTCCATTGGAAGCCCTTGGTAGTCGAGTATCGGGATTGGTAGGCTCCGCAGATGGCCGTAAGGTCATCTGCGGGGTCGCACAAATTCCCACTTCGCGGTATATTACCCAACATCTGCCCGGCACTGTCGATCCCGACGAGCGGGTGGGTTACGTTTTACTCATCCCGAAAACGCCCAACCTTGAACCCACAAACCCGATCCTTTGGTAAAGGCCCATTTATTGATTACGTTATCTTGGGTATCTGGCTGAGAAGGGGGGAGAAAACGAAATCTCCTTCCTATCTTGGGAGCAGTTGTTACAATTTCATCTGTATCCCATTCTGTCAGCAGTTTAATTCTACAAATTCTACGAGCTCATCGCATTACCCGCCGCTTTTCTGCGGGTGGCCCGGGCACAGGTCAGTGGTAGAGCGGATATTAGGCATACTTTGCCTTTTCTCGGAACCTATCAGCATGTGGACATGGACAGGTGACAGCAACAACCGGAGCCTCAATGACGAGGGCTTCCATCTGACTACAATGTGTCAGCCTGCAGAATTATGACACACAATTTCTAAAGTATGGGTTGTGAGTGGCACGTTGGTCGTCGAAAATGGCTAGCTGTAGAGTATGGGGTACTGCGAGACAGGACTGCCGGCAGTTATGAGATTAGCGACTGGACAACCGGCAACGAACTGCACCTTGTCATATGAAGCCGTGAGGCTGATGAGCGTAAGACAGATTATCAACTGCCCCTTATGGTAGAGAAGAACAGGACTGGTGCCGGCGGGTGCCTAAAACCTGGCCATCTAGTCATCTAGGTCTTTTTCTTGGGCTTTTGGGTTGATGTAATAAGCTATTAGAATCCAGCTTGATTTCCCTGAACTGGAATCCCAAAACCAAGCAAGCTTGATAGGTCTTGAAATTATAGTTTCTGAGAAAGCAAGTTCCCCGATGAACACGCGAGTGACGCCAGATATCCCCCCTACTGGCGCCGGTATCCTTCTTTCTTTTACCTTTGCCTGTTTGGCAGTCCCTTACGAGGACAAGCTAACTCTGTATTGCAAGTTGCAAAACCAGCTAGAGTGAGTATATCCTTCTACGCCACTTCACGTTAACAAATACAGAAATCTTGGGAAGGCGAACTAATCTGAATCGACAGTGTATTCGACGAAGCAAGGTTATACATACTTCACTGACTTGCTCTTACTGAACAGGTCCAGGGAGTGAAGATAAACCGACTTGTGCCATACACCCGAGCCCTTCTCCTAGCAGCTACCGGCCTTGAACAACATGTAGTCCGAATGCCAGATTAGTGGTTAGAAAAATGACAAGCAGAATGTCACCCATTCATCTTTTTGCATACGCCAAACCTTGAACCTCAAAGCAGTTTTAAACTCGCAAGGGCTATGGGGACTCATCTCATATATATGGGAGGCGGAAACTACAGCCCAGTCGGTCGCGGCAGTCTCCCAGTCTACCATCTCCCAGTCTACCATGATCATACAATTCTAGGCTCCTATTACTTCATATTTATACAAGTAATGCATAAGAACCAGGTAAGTTTTATGACTCCTGTTTACATGTTGAGTATTTCTTGTGATTATGTTTTGTTAATATTTCTGTAGTAAACATTTAATCGGTATTGACCACACTGTTTCTTATTTTTCAGACAATCAACAAGTTGTTGTTACTTTAGTTAAAAGTACCCAAGATTTGTTATTAGGAAAGCGCGGGCTACGTCTGGACCTACATACCCTTGGCGGAGCGCTCACTATGTACCTTTATCTAACCTGCATGTAGACCTCATTGGTCATGGTATGGCATGTACCGTTGGATGCTCCTGCAAGTTCTACCTGCTGGCTAGGTATCTGCCGCTCCCGCATCAAAAGACAGTCCTTGTTCCCTCTTCTCACCCATACCCCAAAAAATCGGTATTTTATCTCATTTACATAGAGAGCAACGGTCCATTGGGCCCTTTTTCATCGTGGCGTTGTCCAACTGATATGCCTTGTAATCCGGTCGCTACCGGGACGTTAACTCGTTTGATTAACGAGTGAATGGCGGCGGTGCGGGCACGCTTTGATGATAGCCACCATACTTGCATACTCTGAAACTGGTTTCGGTCCGGAATGGCACGCCGCCTCAATCTAGGCGAAGTCATTTGTTGTGTGTCCCCAAGAATGGCAAGGCTCATACAGAAAGGCCCATACAATACTACCGGTCGGTGACTATGAAAGGGAGATCTGCACCTCTAGGTAGTGGTCGTGAAGGCTTTGCCAATTCGTCACCGAAGTCGGGTTACACATTTTTTATCGAAACGACTAGATGACCGTGTAGACACACTCACTCATTGGTGGGGAGAATACAAGGTAGGTAGCGATTTGCTCTCAGCTGAATAAATATCCTATTCTATCTCGTCGCGCCGCACGCCAGGGGCCAACACTACCCCAATTCTTTGGGCCAAGGTAGTATCCCATTTACAGCGCCACAGGGCTGAATACCTTGATGATACTCACCTTTTACAAATTATACCGGGTTTCTTTTTCTTTGTTTGGATAGGTGCCGGGGGGTTCTATCTTGGCCGGATCTTTCTATAAAGGGTTGGAAAGCGAGATCCATTATTTCACAATCTATCAGTTCTGTGTGAAGGCGAACCTGAAATCTTGTCACCTGTGTATACGCCTTATATACGCCTTATAGACATATGATCGTTACCAATGGCGCCTTTGACGGTTCCGTTACTAGCTTACTCGTTGCAGGGCATCCAACAACGATTCAACCCCTCAAATATCGCACAGACACTCTGGAGGCTACTTGTACAAACTTGGCTCGAGATAAAAACTGACCTAGCCACTCGATGGGGCCTTGGACTGGGCCTGTGCTGGCTTTATTTTCTACTAACTTCATTTATTTCTCTTTCGCTCCGGAGGGTAGACCCATCAGCATGTCATCCGGACGGGACCTTCAACCCGTTTGAAGAGTACAGTTACTGGGCTCCTTCAGGGTTCTTTCAGATCAACTTCGGTTTTGGCAAACTTAGGTTTGCCCAAGCTAAAATCATCGATACAGCTTGGGATATTGTAAGTCATGCTGGTTTGTAATCTTTTCCTATCTCGCCTTACGGTTCATTTTAGGTTGTCGGGAGAGGCGGACAGGCCATCCTGGCTTTTAAATGCGTGAGTCGCATTCTACTGTGGCCTTTCTGCCTTTTGATTGCTCATGAAAAGAACAGTGGCGCACATTTGCAAACTTTGCAACTGTTGCTATGGAAAAGTCACCCGTCACATATGCAACTCTTATGATAATTTTCATTGAGGGCGGACCACGAATCACGTCACTTTACCGTCTTGTCAGGGACTTCTCCCGATATCGCAGCTTGAGGCCCAGGTTTTCGGCTCTTTGGATGGTGTTCAGCATGTTGTTCGTCTTGGCATGGCCGACCCTGATTGCAGCCATGAGTGGTTATTCACCCGTAATTGGTGCATATGTGGAGGACTTCAGCAAAAATCTTGTTCCCTACGACGACTTCAAGGCACTTGGCTTGGTCGTACACGACGGCAACAGAGTCAACAAACTGGGGCCAGAATATCTTGCTCTAGAGGATCCATTCTATGAGAACCGTGCATTCAATGTGAAGGGTACATGGTATGGCAAGGATCCATTCGGTGACCAATACTTTTATAGTGGTATGAGCCGACACCTGAAGAAACTTGTTGTTTGATGACATTGAAAAATTAAAGCCTATTGCAGAAAGCTTCATTGGCAGTGACGGTATACCAGAATCATACGACTACCCGTGCAGTGACCGACCTCTAGAAAACCAGACAGAGGCCGAAATATGTGAGGCCCGAGAGTCTATCAAAGAGTGTAAGTGATATCTTCCATGAAGACCAGAGTGTTTCCTCAGCTTATAAATGCGCAAGATATATTGCACTATGGGACAAAGCCTAGAAATATGACTTCTCAGTGGCAGAACCACACAGTACTACAAAGCCCCACACTCAACATAGAGGTCTTTGGGAAGCCGCGCGACACCTCGGACAGCAGTAATGAAGCTTGGGTATACAAGGACGATATCTACTACTATGATGATATCAAGACATCGGGAAATTGTGTTCCGATTGATGGGGTACGTCCATCATGTTCTCTCTTAGGTCTTAATTCCTTCACTGACACTGAGGTTTAAGGTGTTTCAATGGGGGTTTTCCTACCTCCAACTCTTCATAGTGCTGGGACTCTTCCTGATCTGGAGCTCTTCTATCGTCTTTGTGGACTACAGATTGAGACGCCTTCTGCCGCTCCAAGACGAACGAGAAAGACCTCGCGGCATAAGAGCTATCCTGTTGTTGGCCGACGCTGTCAGGACCGAACTAAAAGACAGCGGCATCGACCCTCACCAGGTTACGGACAGGCAGCTGAAGCGCTATGTCTATAGAAATCTGAGAGGAGGATCCGTGTCTTTTGAGTTCACGCTTAAAGAGAAGAACCCGGCCACACAGCGAAAGCCTCGGCGATGGATCAAGTTCGTATGTTGGATCAAGTTCGTATGGTGGGGGCTCTTTTCCATTGGGTTACTTTTCCTTCTTTGCCTATGGGCACATTTTGCTTTATGTATACCTGTCATATTGCTTTTTGGGGCATTCATTACAGGGACGGCATATAAGACCAGGACTGCCCTTGCTCTGCCTTTCTCGGTCATTTTAAGTATAGCCATACCGTTAAACCCTAATCCACGGGTAATAGGTCAATGAACCTTATTTGTTATAGACATTTACAAGAAGTTAAATAACTAGGAAGGTCGCAGAAGCATATGACAGATGATTGGCAACTAAATGGCTACAGCTATACCTCACCGCGGTCTGGGTCCCGGCTTGAATGACGGTGACAGAAATTGCTTGCTGGCACCCGGCATTCATTAAGAGAATTAAAGTCCTCCCCAAGTACCACCAGTCTGTAGTAATGGTTTAGGAGTCGCCCGATTGCCAAAAATCCTAAAAGTTGGAGAATAGGTTACCTACTAGAAATGAAGATTCACTGTAAATATCGTACAATCTCGGAGGTGAAGTATATCAAACGGGTTGTATGCCTACAAAACAAGTGCAAATATTACATACAAGTTGTAGTTAACTCAATAAAATTCTAACCTCACAAGTTCGAGCCAACCTACCCCGGAAAGAACGGATACATTACTGTACAATATACAGTGTCTACACTGTACATTGCCATTTAGTACTACGTGTATGTAGAAAAAGTTGATTGCAGCCTTTCAAGATCTAGCAATGAACGCATCGCAAATAAAAAGAAATCAGACAATCGACCAATTCATAGATATACTCCCCCAACCAACGCATCACCAAATCTCGCACATATAACCCCCCTCTCTAGGGAAATCCAACTTCGCGAAAAAAAAATGTCGGGCGATGCAAAAGAACCGGAGACGTGCCCGGTAGACCACAAGAGCAGGGAAGCATGGCTTGAGCAAGCAAAGGCCGCCTCGGACAAATCCACATCCTCCCTCCCACCATCACATCCGCGAATCATCGAAGACGCGAGCGGCGCAGAGAGCTGTCCCGTAGACCATGGTGCGCGCGAGGTCTGGTTACAACAAGCGCGTGCTGCTGCAGCAGCAGCAACGACATCAACAACAACAACAACAAAGACGACATCCTCGTCATCATGGAGGTCTTACATCCCCTTCTTATCTTCTTCTTCTTCGACTACCACAACATCAACACCAACACCAGATGGTCTCGGGATCGATCGCGAAGTATCCACCATCCCACGAACCTCAACCGGCACAGCAACAGGAGCAGGCGACCACGCGGCCGCGCCCACACCGGCGAACCACGAACAAGAGACGGGCGCCGACAAAACGACAGGAAACTGGATATATCCATCAGAAAGGATGTTTTTCGAAGCCATGAAGCGGAAAGGCCACGATCCCCGGGCGGCTGACATGCGCACCGTCGTGCCGATTCATAATGCCGTGAACGAGAAGGCCTGGGCGGAAATTAAGGAATGGGAGGGGCCTTGGATACAGGGGACGAGGTAATTCAACTCTCCAACCCCCTACGGAACTGGAATGAAACGAAAGAGAAAAAAGAAGCTAAAAAAATATTTTTTTATAGCTGTGACGGACCACGTCTACATTCTTTCTTGGGTCTCAGTACGAATATGTCTCCCAAAGCGCGCATTAACACGCTTCTGGGCTACCAGGCGCCGTTTGATCGACATGATTGGGTCGTTGATCGGTGCGGAAAGGAGGTCGAGTACGTGATCGATTTCTACGCTGGTCGGGGCGGTGCCGCCGGTGCTGATGGGAAGTTGTCCTTTTATCTGGATGTGCGGCCCAAGTTGAATTCTTGGGAGGGTATCAAGATGAGGGCTTTCCGTGCCGCGGGTCTGACGTAGAATTGTGCGTTCGTTTGCCTCCACCGCGAGCTTTGCCAGTTGAACTGGAAGATATCGGCAACATTATCGAGGCATGGTCGTTGGTGAGTGGGCTTGTAAATACACTTGTACAACTAATGTATCATGCATAGAGACATATCAGAGACAAGATATATATATACCCCATATGATAGAAGGGGAAAGGCAAGGCGTTCAGGTATATCATCTAGGCATGGCTACATATGCATTTTATCATGCAGACGCCATCTCGATGACTGTACAAAAGAAGCAATAGAAGGATATATTACAAATGCTGTCTGTCCCTTTTCGTGGCAATTTTTCATTCAATCTCTCACCTAGCATATCCCATCTACTCCACGAGAATCCGAACAGCAGGTCCGGTCTCCATGGCTCCAGTCTCCAGGTCCCATCCCGCACTTGCGATCGCTCTCCAGAATTCGTCGTTAACAACTGATCGCGGACCATGCAAGGCTGTGATCCAAGCCTCGATAGCATCGACGGTCGTGGCCCCCTTTTTGAGATATATCTTCTGACCGCTCCGTCCATTGACGATGACGTACTGAGTGTAGTGGAATCTCTGCAAGTCGCCGGTACTGATTTCGTCTGCTGCGGGCTGCTTGCGTGCATAGTCAATATTGGGTGCGCTCCAGTGCAGAATGCGTTCCTTGGCAGCGACTTGGTCAGGTCGCAAAATGCGGCCGCTGCGCTGGAACTCGGTATAAACGAGAGTGGCACGTTGCTTGTTCAGCGTGCGCATCTGGACGGAACGGACAGCCTGGTAGTTGGTCCACAGATGAATGCCAACGAGAGTCGTCATCCAGAGCCAGACGGCAAATCTGCCCTGCACAAACCGCACAAATATACTTCCCGTCAACATCCCTAGCAGGCTTATAACCGTCTCCTGGCTGCCGTCCTTGGCATTAAGCTCGGCAAGATTGCCGGACCGCGCAAAATGTGCGCTAAGACTCGCCTTAGCCGACCCACCGGAGACGCCGCAGAGCGCACGCAGCACGCCGGACATGCAGAGCGCGAAGACCTTGGCAGGGCCGGGTAGAGCCGGGGAAAGGACGTCGAGGAACATGGCCGAGTCGTTCAAAATGTCGGCCAGAAAGCGGTAATACTTGCATTCGGGCTCGATGGCCTGACCCAGCTTGTGGGCGAACAGGATAGTAGCTAACCGACCAGTCGACTCTTGAAGGACGGTCAGTAGTACGGCGCCCGTGGCCGTGGAGGCTGCATCTCCTACGCCAAACCCCTGGAGTACTGCTCTCGATGACAACAGTCCAGCTATTGTGCTAGAAAAGGCTTGGAGTGAGTCCTATTTGGAATTGTTAAGTGGGATTAGTACGTATACTTGGAATAATAGTACAAGAACGGATCCCTGGTGGAATGCCCAGCATCTCGTCCCAATTAAGCCAAAATTTCAACAATATGATGTTATTCTAGTGCACAATGTCTCGATTAAAGAAATAAGAGACAAACTCACGTAGATCTGGTAGGGTGTGTAGTCTGCTGTAACGGTATGAGGATAGCCCGCCGGTAAGAAGACATCGAGAACTTGACGCGCATAGCCACGATGTTTGAGCTTGGGGCTACTGCTGTCGTCATCGTAGACACAAAGCACACCCGACTCGTCAGATGCACTGACGAGTCTTGGTAGCGTTGTCATCTTGTCAAATTTGCCCTCTTTTAATAATTCCTCAAGAGCGGTATTGAGAGAAAGGACAAATATGGGAAAGTGTAGACTAAAGGGCTAGAATAGATGCGTTCTAGAACAATGAATGATGCAAGGTTGTAAGTACACGTAGAGTGCTGATTTACCCCACGATGGTATTAGCTCCGGACTAGGGAAGTATCTACTATAGTGACGGCAAGTGCCCCACAAGGCTAAGTATTAGAGACATGTGGCTTCCGTTTACCCCGGCATGCTTGAACTTGATTCGTTGTATATTGTACTTCATGGAGGGGTTCTGATCTCTGTATTGGTACATCAATTATTTTAGCAAGTTGTTTGCTAGGGGGCCTGTAGTCACTAGTGCCTGTTCTTGTTTGTCCCAATTGTCAGGTTTCACATGACACTTCTCGAGATCTCAAAGGTCGGCTTTTGTTTCATGGATGGAGAAGACGGTCTGCACGTGTTTTCCTTGTCCTCGATCAGACTCTCCCATGTTTCCGACCTCTTGACTGCATTATTCCACTCTTTCAACGCGTACGTCAAATGTCTCAACCTATTCGAGTCGCAACCCTGAAGGCCATATTGTGTTAGGTCAACAAGTCCAATTGTTCCACGAGGAAAGCCACTCCTTCCAGACCGCTATAAGCAAAGACAAACAATGCTATCGTTTTGTCCCACGTGCATATTCGGTGGCGTTTAGAGCACAGACTCAAGTAGGTTACGTAATCCGTTTTGACAAAAATGCACTTCACATCTAGCCGAGTACAATAAGGATATTCCAACGTTTCTGTTTAATTACCTACTTATGGTAATGTTGGAGCTACCCAACGGCAAAAAAAATAAAGGGGGGCCTTCCGCTTCAAGGCATCAATAAATCCTGTCCCCCAAAATATTGTCTAAATGAGATGGTACTCGATGAGTCGAAGGTCATATCCGACAAGATTCTCTGCTTCCGGTTGATTTACGTTAAGTTAATTTGGACGACAAAAGTATTTACTGCCTTACCACGTTGTACTGGGCTGCGTTACTTACCCCTATCTAGGTACTGGCCGTTCCATACCTTGATCGCAGATATATCGTAAGTTCTGTTTCTGTAGGCCAAGTAGTCGGCATCTAGGGTTGGCCGGACCCGACCCATTAAGGGAGGACCCAGTGGGTAAATGGACCCATGGGTACCCACGACTCAATGCCAAGGGACCCATGGGTAAATGGGTACCCACGACGAGATTTGATTAGTATATAATTAGTACATTTAATATTTTTTATTTTTTTTAAAATACTAAAAAATATCCTTTATACTTATACTATAATAAATAACAAAATAACACTTTTTTTTTATTTAAATAAATACTTTTTTATTTTTATTTTATTTTTTAAAAAATTCCTTGGCAACACTCGTAGGTACCCAACTACCCATGGCGCTAAGATGGACCCATGGGTACCCACGAATTACCCATGGGTACCCATTTGCCAACCCTATCGGCATCGCGGAATCTGCTTGGCATTTGTCCGGATTCCGACATCCTGCCTGATTTGGCCAAGCCCACATCATATTAGCCAATGAGCAACAAGATGCACAATCGTCTTCTTGTTGGTTTACCTTGACTTGATCTGTCAAGATAGCAACGATGGTTTAAGTCTATTACTGGAAGTTATGAACTTGGGGTCCTGGGTTAGGTATACTCGTATAAGACGGAAGGTGGGTATGGTCTAATAAGCAATGAATTATCATGATCTTGACTGTCGTCTTCCCTCAGGTACATGTAGATCTCTTGTTAACGGAAGGGCGTCAGCGTGGATAGGCTCTATCTAAGGATGCCCGATACTCGAACCGAATAAGTATTAGCACGTCATTTAAATACCGAGGATCGGATCTCTCTCTACTTATCACTCCTCTTCTCCAACAACCGATATTTGTAAGGTAGTCAGAGGCTTCAACTGGTTTTCACCTATTTTCAGGCGTCCAACACAATAACTTTCGATTCAATTCGACCTGGGATTCCCATAAGAGATTTCGCGAAAATATAACTAGCAATGTCCGACCAAGCCGAGCAGCAAACCTGGCGACCCAAAGCCATAGTGTTCGATCTTCTCACAGCCCTGATAAACTCTTGGACAATCTGGGATGCCTCAACACCCTCTGGAACTTCAGAAGAGGGAATGCGGTGGCGTGGCCGCTACCTCGAGATCACATTCGGGAAAGGCGCCTATGTTCCCTACGAAGACCTAGTCAGACAAGCAGCCGAGGAGGTCGGTCTTCCAGCATCAGCACCCGAGACTCTACTTCGAAACTGGGCTACTATCCCGCCATGGCCCGAGGTTGGAAACGTGCTACCCCAACTAAGAGAGCGAGGGTATAAACTCGGGGTGGTGACGAACTGCTCAAAGCATCTTGGGAACCTTGCCGCTCAAGGGGTCGAAAGAAGTGCTAGTCGGGATGGTGCAGCTTTCTCTTTTGATGCTGTTGTTACGGCGGAAGAAAGCGGGTTCTATAAACCTGTCAGGGAGGCATATGAAGCCGTCTTGAAAGCGATGGGTCTTGACGCGAGTGAAGTGTTGTTTGTTGCGGGTAGTGCTGGAGATGTCGAGGGCGCAACGAATGCTGGGATGAGGGTTGTCTGGCATAACAAGATTGGATTAGCAAAGAAAGGAGACGCAGTGCCGCTCAGGGAAGGAAAGAGATTGGATGACACCTTGAAGGGGTTCTTCTGAGTGGATTTTGGTAAATGTCTATCTTTCAGGCACTCAGCCCCCTATGTAGACTTATAGAAATTGCTAATGGAAATCGTGCATAACGGTGCTGGCCGCGGGTGAGGGATTACAGTCTATGGAAATAAACTTCTCGGTCTAGCCAAGTCTATCCACGTATTGTATGGCTTAATCTTCCACCTAGCCATCACTCTACAGGTGAGCAAAGAGTTAGGCTCCAACTGCGGCTGGTCACTGATCTCCAACTGCGGCTGGTCACTGATCTCCAACTGCGGCTGGTGTGCGCTGGCTTGGTTCACGATTCCCTCTTATTGGTGTTTGTGTGTTAAAAAACGTCGACAGACCTCGACGTCCAAAGGGACTGAGATTGCAAATTCTTTTCCAATATTCTTGTTCCCTTGTTCAAAATGTCCACTTGTTCAATTGTTTAACCACAACTTCACGTTGCATGGCAAATCAACACCCAAAAGACAATAACGCACCCAGTGAAGTACATCACAACAGCACTCAGCATGGCCGATATACCAACCAGCAATGGTGTAATGACCACCAATTCGACAGGACTAGCGGATTTACCACTAGAGCTCATTCTCAAGATATTCCGAGATACCCTTTTGAACTCTGGCAGAGACCTGCACAATCTGACCATCACGTGCAAAGCCTTGCACTTTACATTCAAGTGCCATCAGAAATACATCTTGTCCGTCATCCTTGACGAGCAAAGCGACGAGGATCTCGCCATGTCTTCGGCACGCTACCACGCCGCGATGGCCCCGTGGAGAGACGTGAAAGACTTTGAAGCGCCTGCCCTTAGAAACCTACCAGCCTACCACCGGCATGTCAAAGAGTTTTGTTCGGACCACATAAGCCGACAGGGGACCCAGCTTACCATCCCCAGGAGCCTGTTCACATTGGGAATGGTGACTCATTTCCAAGAACATCACCCGCCAATCCAGCGGATGGCTGCAGAGCTGGTAAAGCTCGTTGTGGAAGGGCGGGTTGACCCGAGGCCGTCCTCAGCAGAGGTACGAAGGGTCGTCAAATCTTTATGGATCCTTGACCTGGTCCAAATTCTGTTCCCAAAGACATGGGCCCCAGGCACTACCCTCCAAGAGGATCCAATCAGTCCATTCTGGAGTTGCTTTGCGCCCTGGGAAAGCGATCAAGTCCAATGGGTGGCTGACAGGCTCGCTGATAATCTCAGATGTACGTTTTGCTTTTGAAACAGTTGTTGCCATCCCCATATTACATACGACACTAAGCCAATGGGTGTTGCGACAAAACCATGGGCTAACGTTTTTTCAGATTTCACCGACTTCACCGGCACGTCCATCTGGCAAAACCACGTGATAAGGGTCCTGATGATGAGAGACATCAAAAGTCTTGAGTCCATGATCTGTCATGGCCGGGCTTCAAGAGACGACACGAATCTGGTTCGCGACTATCTCGGAAACACAGCATATAGGGTATTCCGAGACAAACCATGGGGTATGCCTCACTCATGGTTTTTCGTTGTGGGAGAGTACGATACCTATGGTTGCACTGCGGTAGTTGGACGGGATGTCATTGAGCGTTTCGACGCCGAGGCCGACGATGGGCCGGTAAGGGCATGGCTCTGGAATGTAAACGCCTTTGGAGGCTGGTGGGGGGCTGGGCCCGGAAGTCCTTACATTCTCGAGCTGTCCAAACTCTTTTGGGATCATCAGCATCTGGTACAGTTTACCAGAGGAGCACTGCATCCGCTCGAGCATTATCTGACGCCGTTGATACGGAATCAATTAGTTTTGCTGGCGCCACTGATTAGGCAGGAGTCACGGGACTAAGGCCAGGTAATATTTGCCCGTGGTAGCTTGCAGGATTAAAGGCAATGGGAGGCCGAGGGACCGGCGAGGGTGCGGAAGCAGGAGATTTCGAGATTACGGATGGCCGTTACGTATTGTCTGGAGAACTGCATACGGCCCTTGCATGTAGCCAAAGTTCTAATATCCGAGTTCTCATACTGTTAATGAAGTAAAACTGTGCTTGGCGGGGAATATTCCTAGTCAGTGCATTTTTACCCAAGTAGACCCACTACTCTTTCCTGATTAGGGTTACGGCGCACAGCACCACAATTCAAGAAATTCAACCTTTCGCTTGCAATCCAACCACGACAACGACATCGTCAACCACTCCCCAGCACTCGGTCGCATACCAACTTCTGCAGAACCTCACTCATCTCAGATAACCCAAGTTCGTTCTACGACAGCCAATATGTCTCACGAGTCCGTCTGGTATAGCCGCCCCCGTACTTACGGCAAGGGCGCCCGTGCTTGGTACGTTCAAGATTGGAGCTAAACAGCAATTCCGAGACCCATCGATCGATACCGAAGATCACGAGAACGCCATGGAACTCTATTTACTGACCGTGGACTGTTACAGCCGTGTCTGCACCCACAAGGCCGGTCTGATCCGCAAGTACGGCCTCAACCTTTGCCGTCAGTGCTTCCGTGAGAAGGCCACCGACGTCGGCTTCGTCAAGGTATGAATTATCCACCCGGGTCGTTTGGCTCCGACGCCGACGATGACTGACATGACCTACGCAGTACCGGTAAATATGCCGCAATATTTCGATACGATTCCTCCTCAACGTCATCATCGATACCCTCTCGCTTGCGATCGGACTTAGAAATCATGTCGCTCGATCAATTCACCGGGGAAGATGGTCCGAGTAACCGCACGAAGGATGGTTCGACTTGGGCCTGAAAACAAAGAAGCGAGAGCATGGAAACAGGAAGAGGGTTAGGGTACAATATCATGAGAAATGCCGAGTCCTTGATACGCAGAATTAATTGTCTTTGCGACCTGATGATAATTCGTCTTTGGTGTGAATATAAGTTGCACGATTTTTGAACCATATTAATCCCAAGAGCCCACGGCAGAACCGACACTACGAAACGAATCCCAACACGACTTCTCGAGATTGTTGGCGAGCTAGCTCGTTACTTGTGACTTTGATCGAGTTGCTCCATAACAATACCTTTGACAGTCGTAATGAGCCCTCTAGTTTACGGTACAGCTCGGGGACGCGTGCCCACTCCATACTACCCGGGATCCTTATATATGCCGATGTCCTTAATATCAACTGGGGGCGGCACCGTTGTGTCCAGTTAACACAATACCACTGCTACACCATCTAACGGACACCCCGCCGAATTTGTTCTCCGTCCCTCCAGTGGCCTGATTTGGCCGCTACCATGTACTATACCGCGTCCGGCGCCAAATATGACATATCGACACTGACTCTTAGCAGGTAATGTTAACAGACCAGACGGGTTGTATGGCTTTGGGGCCAAATCATCGACAATCAGGTTTGTGTGCTTAAACGAGCTTAATTCCCCTTTGTGTATGTGATTGCATGCTTAACTTGGCCGATCTTGAACTTTCACCCGAGGGGCTCGGGATGGTAGCCGGGATCTGCATCTCTGCGCAGCTTCAGCTGGAGATAGGACAGATTTATGCATCTGATTGTGACCAACAGCTTTTCTCTGCTGACATTCTTACACCAGCGCGATTGCAAACTAGAGCGTATTGTTTCACTTCCTGCTTTCTAGTGGCGGGGGGATTGGTATAAGAAAACAGGGGTCGGTAGTACCAACATGAGGAGGAGGAGCGGTATGCCGCCCAATTCCTACGTCCGGGGCACATCCCTCTTACTCGCATATTTGTCTCGTCCATAGAGAAGTCGATGGTGGATTGACCCCAATGATTGGGTCTGTACACATTTTTTGGAAAAATTTAGTTGGAGGGCCGAGGTCGTATCTATAATCCTACTTTGCCTTCAGGTAGGGGATCTATCATATATGTAGCTAAGTACTACCCACGCGGAAGAAATGCGGACAATGACTTGACGGCTAGCCCGTGCTAAACATCGGCAAAATCCAAGGCCAATCGGGGCCAGCACTTTTCGCTTTTCAGCCAAATCCCACATTATGCGCCCGGTTGGTACCTTGACACTCTTGAGTAGTCTGCCACTCAAGTCGTTGCTTTTATCTTCCCTGCTAGGGGGATTAACTTACAGTAACCTTATTGGAATACTGAAAGATGTTAGGCTCGCTTATCAAACATCGGGTAGAATATTAGATTTAGCAGTAGTGGTCGAATCCCAAGATTCTGGGTGCCTAGAACGTATGTAACCTAAGTACCTGTGGGATAGGTAGGTACTCCAATCCAGCACTTGCAGTGCATGTAATAAAGCTCGAGTAGGTCGTCTAGTCAAATTTTCATGACTAAGGAGGGAGCGCTCCGGTCTAACGTGGACAAACATTAGATTTTCCTCCACCAAGAAGTCGGGCTCCTGTTACCGAAAACACTTCCACTGCGGCCGTGTCTCGTTCTATTCCAATTCCCCTCATCTCATTTTATCTCCCTCGCCGAGGTATATAGATATTCACGATTTATTGACCAAAGTTCTACAAAAACCATGTCGACTGTTGATTCTGCCCCTCCGCCTGAGCCTGCGCCCACCCCCAAATGGCGGGACGCTTCCACTTGGCGGAGAAGTGAAACATCATCACCTTCGGGGCAGACATCTGCAAACTCACCTGCACCTGCACCTGCACCTGCCTCTCCGTCCACACGGGGACCTTCACGGTTCACTTCTTCTCGCACATATGGTGCCTCATGGCGAGATAGAGAGGAGAAGAGGGCCGGGGAAGAGGGTCAAGCCGACGGCACGGGTCGTCGGGGGGACGGCGGGGATTTCGTACCCAATAGTAGACCTTATGATCGCGTGAGGTCGAACAAGGCGCCTCAGAAAGACGACGAGGCGGCTGCGAAAGCTATCGCTGAAGGAAGACGGATATATATCGGCAACCTTCGGTACCAGGCCAAACCTGCGGATATCGAAGAGCTGTTGAAGGCGAATGACCTCAGTCATTTCACCAGCATTCATATCTCTATCGATCCCTTCACCGGAAGGAACCCTAGCTACTGCTTTGTTGAATTCCCGGACAGGGAATCGGCTGAGATGGCTATGGGGACCCTAGAGGGCAAAGAGCTACTTGGTCGTGAAGGTAAGCTCAATAACCTGGCTTGATCGCGTGGCCTCTTCTCCTCGCTCGTCGATTTCAGCGCATGAGCCGAGGCGTTTATCTACCTTGAGCAAGCCCAACAAAATCAGACAATACTAAATCGGTCATCTCTAGTTAAATGCCGGCCATGCCAGCCAAAAGGAAGCGGATCAGGTGGCAAGCCGAGCGAGGCGCCGAATCGGTGGGGTAACTGGTCGGGTGAGAAGGATGGTCAGGATCAGTCCAAGCCCAGTTCCTTCGACAGGTATCGCCAAGATTTTACGGGCAAACGCCTTTATGTCGGTGGCCTGCCTAGAATGCACGATCAAGCGACGAACTTTGCTGAGATGACGGAGCTGTTCAAGGACTTCAAAGTGTTCGTTTATTCATTCTACTTTTTCTCGCATTTATCTTCTTTCATTTGAGGTATCAAATCCGCTGACATGCAGATAGTGAGGCCATCAGCAAACGTGTCACCGCTCACGAGAAGACCAGGGAGTTGCCTGGAAATCATGACTATTGCTTCGTGGACCTAGAGACGGTCGATCAGGCTAAAGAAGCGATGGAGGCAATGAATGGTCAACTTTTCAAAGGGGAGAGACTCAAGGTATCCCCAGCCAAAGGCCGGTCCAGCAAATACCAAGAGAGGGAGAATCTGGACGGAAAACGGGGCTTTGACCGTTTTGAAAGGCCTGCCAAGGAATGGGCCGCGGAAGAGTAGACCGAGGCGGGCTTGGTCTTTCGGTCCTCATGCGATTAAACAAGAGTATCAGCAGCAAGCATACAGCGATCTATCTCACGGTGCCCAGTTGGCCCTTGCATAACCCTATAGACAGACATCTACATCAGCGTACGGCAGCGGTCTTGCGAAGATCTAGCACAAAAGAATCTTTGAATATTGAGGGTGGAACCTGTTCAGATCGGTCTAGTACCGCGACGATACAGCATCACTGACTCCGTTTTGCGATTGTCATTTCCACATTTTCGTATACCTCTCTTTTGCGTATTGGGCGTTTATTTTGAAGTCTGTGCTGCTCCGTCTACTAGTATTGCATATCACTCTCATGATCATAGTCAAAACATCTGGCCGTCAAGCTAAGTGACGAATATTGCAATTATACTGATCTGTCTATCTTGCTAACTGAAAAGGGGGGGGGGGGGGGGGGGATGAAAGCAAGCACTTACAATTCTAATCTTACTTCTTCCCCAACCTGACGTCCCCCCAACCGCCAAAATCTAACCTTACCTTGAGGACGTCTCCGTCTAGCAGTAGGAATATCATCATCATCATCATCATCAACAGCATCACCATTCTTCTTATTATTATTCTTCTTGGTACGAGGTCGTCTCATGCCCACATGATCAACACGCATCCGCCTCCCATCCGTGACGAGATATCGCCAACACTCGATACAACTACCGCGCACACGTACCTTGTTCCCGCGGATATCGCGGCTGATGCGCATAAGACCCCTATACACGTGTCTACAGTCGTAGAGAAATAATAAGTCTCCTCCTGTAGGACGTTTCGTGGCTTTGAGGGTGTTGCATTGGGCGTTTGTTAGATGGGGACATGTTACCTTGTTTAGGATGGTGCATGCTTCACAGTCTTGGGTATGGGCATGGGCTTGGTTTGATCGTAATTCGGCGAGGAGGTTTTGTTGTGTATATTTGTAAGCCCCGTCTGTCATTTCGTATCGCGCTTGCCAGATATCTGGGTTTGTAGGGAGGAAAGAGGAGGAGGAGGTAGTGGCTGGTGTGGGGTTGGGATTGATATACATTTTGACTGGGCGGATTGGTGAGTTGGTGGGTATGGTGAGATGAGATGGGATGGGATAATACAATTATCTTGACGTACGGGGATTATATAGTTTTTTTTATTTTTTTCTTTCTTATTTCTGTCCTTGTTTAATTGCTAGAGTCAAATCCTTGGAACATAATCCCATTGTCCCTTGGTTGCGCTCTTCTTGGTCCTTTGGCCTTTGGTGTTAAAAGCGAGATTTCCTTTGACTCGGGATGGATGATGGAAGGATAAAACTAGACTAGCCTAACCATGGCTATCCAACTTTGTTCGATTGAAAATCGATTCTTGTTCTTGACTTCTTTGTCTATTTTCCCTTTTGACCTTGAAACTCGACATGTTTTGTTGTTGTTTCTATCGTATGTCTGAACTTTGTACCTCCCTCCCTACCAAATGTCTGGACTACCTACAGCCTACAGGCTACAACCACCCGCCTTTAATGTTTATCGACGTCACTCAACCCGAATTTTGTATACCCCTGCGTCGCCGCAAGATGTAAGTCGGTAGTTATCAAATAACTGTCAATCTTCTGGGGCCATCCCGGTCTTAGACGGCATGGAAGGTCACGGAAGACTTTGCGGAGAAAAGGGCGGTTTCTGCTCCAAGGATGCGATACTTCGATCGACTCTCGAGGCTAATAACAGGAATAGGGAATGTTGGGGATGATGAAAGACGTGTGGTTGAGTTTTAACATAACATGAACCATATGTAATCGTTAATCGTCTTGTTCTACCAAAATTTATATATCTAATATCCGCCTTTGTGCAAACATAATCGTAACTAGGTAGGTAATTAATAATCACTTAGGTACTCACCATCCTCACCCCAAGGTCCAACACCCGGTCCTTTGAACAACCGACCACCCTTCCACACCCACATGATATTCCTCCTATCCTGCAGGACACTTACATCCTCGACAGGATTGGCCAACAATCCCAGAATATCCGCCTCATAACCTACCTTCAACTGCCCCGTCTTGGGCGCCATAGCACCGAGGGTCAACGGCCCATTAGCCGTCGCGGCCTTGATGGCATCCAGTGTACTCATACCCGCCTTCACGGCATGTTCCAACTCTACCGCCATATTAAACCCCGGTCCGGTATCCGTGCCCAGCGCAATCGGCACCCCGGCCTCGATGGCCATCTTATACGCCTTTAAATGATGGGTGGCACATAGCTGTGCCTTTTCCCACTGATATTTCGTCAGCCCCTTGCCTCCCCCCTTGAGCAAGATATCGACAATGGTGCGCGTAGCCACGTAAATCGTCCCCTTTTTCTTGATAAGTCTGATACACTCCTCGTCTGCAAACGAGACATGTTCCACCGTACCAACGCCCGCTTCCACGGCAGCTATAATCCCCGGCTTTCCATGAACATGCGCCGCAACGACGCGTTCCTGACGTCCCGCTTCGCTCACGATAACATCTAATTCCTCCTTACTAAATTGCGCGTAAAGCGGATTATCCTCCAACGAAAGAACCCCGCCACTCGCGAAAATCTTGATACACTTTGCCCCCCTCCGAATCTGCAACCTCACCGCCCTCCGACACTCCTCCACCCCATCGACAAGCATACTCTGCGTGGACCCCCAATGACCGGGCGTCGCAAAAGATATCCCAAACGCGCGCTGCATATCCCCCGGCGGGATGGTGAAGAGATCCCCGTGTCCGCCCGTCTGGCTCAGACACGCGCCCGACGAATATATGTTGGGTCCGACGATGGTACCGTCTTCGATGGCGCGGGAGACTTCGCATCCGAACCCGGCCACATCGCGCATCGATGTATATCCGCGTTGTAACGCTTTCCAACACCCCTTTGCTAAACGCGCGCCGGAGATGGCCGGGTGTTGTGTGAAGATGAGCGAGTTGTCACCGTTGCCTGCGTCCGTCCCGCGAGGTTCTCCGCCAAAGTGCACGTGTACGTCCCAGAGACCGGGCATGAGGTACGGGATGGAGGGGAAGATGCGATGGGGGCAAGCTGTGTATTCTGTTGGGAGGCAGTTTTGTGGTCCTACCCAGGCTATGAGCTTGTCTTTGATCACGAGG
Organism: Poronia punctata; assembly: GCA_022579005.1. Lineage (NCBI taxonomy): Eukaryota > Fungi > Ascomycota > Sordariomycetes > Xylariales > Xylariaceae > Poronia > Poronia punctata. The sequence continues at coordinate 48,379 of MU401526.1, forward strand.
GCGGCGTCTGGCAACGGGGCGCCGTCGCCGGGGATTAGGAGGGAGGTTTGGAGGATTGTGTATGTGTGTCTTGTGGCGGGGGGTCGTTCTGCTACATTATCGCCAGGAGAGAGTCTGGGCGGGATAATTATGCCAAAGGCTGTTGAGTGAATGGGGCGCTCAGGCGGTGGGGGCCGCTCTGATGGTCGTCGCGCTCGCTGTTGTGTTACAGGTCTCGTCATTTGATTTTCATTCACTGGCGGTGATTGTGCCTGCTGGTGTGTTGCGAGTCCCGTCATTTGATTTTCATTCACTGGCGAAGATTGCGCTTGCTGGTGAGTTACGAGTCCCGTCATTGAATATTCATTGACTGACTCCCCATCGGTGTCGATTGCTCGTATACCGGTAATTAGTCCTTTCCTCTCGAGTTGTCGACGGCCTATATAACTCAGACCAGGTTAGAGGGAACCAAGGACACGGGCCGAGGACTCGAGTCTGAACAGAGGAATAGACAACTGGGAACATACGCCATGCTCGTTGATACACACGATTCTGTCGCCTTCTTCTCTCAGTTTTATCATGACACCCCGACCAATCGTCTTCTTCCCCTCGAACCTTGCTCTTTGATTAGTACTTCCTCGATATATGCCGGAAATGGTGATATTTGAGTAACCTACATACCTCCGGAAGGGCCATTACGGTTGGTGAATCGACTTTCGTCATCTTTGCACCAGGATCTTAAGAACTTAAGAAGTTTCGACTCAATTGAATGAAGTGAAGGCAAATGCAAGTTGCTTATTACCCAACCGAGAAGATAACCCTACTTATTTGAAGGATATGTCGTTACGCGCCTCTAAGCTTAGATACGTCAAGACTCTTCACGGCACCGGCCTCGTAAATCTATCCGGAGATGGGGTGATGTTAAGGGCGTGTTTGGTGTGTTGCTGTTGCTTATTGCTTCACGTCTTAAAGTGGGGGGAAGCGATGAGCATGTAGCGTGTTTGGTTATAAACTGATTATGACACATCTCCACTTTCAGCACACTAAAATTTGTCTACCCCGGCTCGTAGTGCTCGTCCAATCAGATATCATTATTATTGCCAAAGTCTTTGGCATTCTTGCCAACATCTTTTCACTCGCTTATCTTGCTTATATGAAGGCATTCTGAAGGTATTCCCAGTCGGTTACAATAGCTAGCCTTCTACAATAGAGAGGAGAGTTACTACTTAGACAGCGAATGTGCTTTGTATTCAACACCTAAATAAAGCCTCATGCGGTCAACACACCTGCTTTGCGCATCTAATTCTAACGGAACTAGTTTCTACTGAGCCAATTCCAATGCAACTAATTTTGATGCAGTCAACATCCTTCATTACAAGCGCGCTCAACACCATAAAATAGTATCACCAACATGTCCTACACTGAAGCTACAGCCTCATGCAGTCAACACACTAAAAACTAACCTTACTCCGGGTTCCAAACCCCACTTGCCGCATGGGGATGACCAAGCTGAAAGACGGATTAGTTTATATGCAAATTGCTTATTGCTAAGTTGGACATGAATACATCTACTCGTACGCGTATAAGTGTATTTATATCTACAAGTGTTACTATCTTTCCAGTCTGGTAGGTGGTTGTTTATTATTATTATCTTCTGTATCCAGATAGAAAAATATACGGCATTCTTATTTTTAGACGCAGATGAGATCTCACCTTTCCGCAAATCTGGATGCTTCTCTGTGTGTACAGGGTATAGTAGCTCAGTGAGGGTATCTACGTTCATGTTGACTGCTATGGAATTGGAACGGAAAGTGGAAGCAATAGGACTAACTCTACGTCTCAATCACGGCAGGACCATTTCCAGTCTGGATCACTGCGAGGTTATGAGGTTCGGCAAGAACATGCATAAATAACAAGAAGAGAAAGAAGGTCAAAGACGAAGTTTAGTCTAACGTCAACAAATATTTCATCATTCGCGCGCCGTCTTGTGTTAAAATCATGCCGATATTACTAACCTACGTACACTTACCGAGGACATGATTTGAAGCTTGCTCGTTTCCCCTCATCGGCGGTGATAAATATGGCCGCTTCAAGGCTGAAGAGCAGGATACCAGATGAATGAACCAGCCGGGCAACAAGGGGGGAGGGACACACAAGCAACTTAGAAAACAGCAAAGATGGAGTTATCGAAAGTGTTGTTGATTCTGCCTGAGATGAGATGAGATGGAGTTCGCACGCGCCCCCCCTTTTACCTACGAGTATCACGGCAAGCAAGGATGTTTTCGCCATGCCTTTTGTTTGATCCGATAGATTCTAGCGGGTTGGAATGTCTGTTAAATATGTTATCTAGTGTGCTCGTTGCATTATATGCGCATAGCTCATTTGCCAGGCCTCACACATGTCACTTTGATACAATCGCGTAAGAGCGACTGGGTAACTTTACTGACAGTACCACATCAAAGTTATACGTGTGGAATTTCGAAGACAACAATATGAATAGGAGGCTAACTTCGATCCCGTGCGGGTTCTTGGAAGCATGCTTCTTTACTCGTAGTATCGCTCTCAGATACCAATAGCCATATCTAATCCCTCAACAAGTCAGTATAAGTGCTGCAAATAGAGTTAAGCATATAGGTTAGGTAGGCAGGTGAAGGTAGAATTGACTCGAGAGCAAAAGAATCTTGCAGCCACCACGTTATCAGAAATAGGGACTGAACAAGTGATATTTTCTACGAGTAAAGTTAGGTTGAAATCTAAAGAAAGGGGAGGAAAATCAGAGTTTTTATGAACAAAATCCCATCACACCGATCGACAACTTTGCGCGCGACAATTCCGTCCACATCAGCCCCGGCCCCCCAGTCAGGTCACCGATTACGAAACAACCCAATGTTTGAGCGACATGTCAACTATCTAACCTTGGATATAATGCTTGCTCTAGTGTCGAGTATACTTACTCGTATGCTTCACCGTGAAATCGTTTTCATCTGTTTTCTTTACGAGTACAAGTACCAACAGCCAGCAAGCAAGCAGGCAAGCAGGCAAGCAGGCAGAAGATCATCGTGTCGGTTACCCCTGATTTGATAAATGACAAGAATAATCGGGCCAGCCAACAGTGAGCGGTCAATTAACGCGTTTTACGAGTACCCGTGGGATCTTCCGCAACACCCCTATTAAACTAAAGATTAACCCACACGGCAGACCGGCAGTCAAATTATCGTGATTCCTGACGGGTCAGTTTGTAATTTCATCGGACGAGGCTCGGGAATTTATGCCCAACCTACGACTAAGTGTTTCAGCGGTACCGTGGAATTCATATATTCTTTCTGGGTAGCGGTGAAATACAGGAAGGTATGATATCGTACGACGACCCTCCTCGATGTTTATTTACTGGTTGGGAACAACCGCTTATTACCATTATCAGACACCATCGTGTGCCAATGAGCTGCCGACAATGTTACCTACATAAGATAACTAGAAAAGGCTGAGAACCACAGGTGCTAGCAACGTTTGTATACCCAGTTAAAAACGACGTAATGGGGTTATAAACTTATTGACCTACCCACCTAAAGTGGCATCCATGAGTACGACTCCAAAGAGTGATCAAGGGTCAGGGTGTCAGGGAACATAACGGCTAGATAGATAATGAGGTAATCACGTAATATAACAATACTTAGCATCTACCCCGAGGGGGGGAGCAAGAGAATGATACCACGTGGAGGCGCTGGAACGTCATCATCAAATGTAGCAATCTCAAATGTAAGGGCGTCGGGGAAAAGAGGTATTGATCTGCCTGTACTCCTGAAGGATTGGTAATTTCTGAGAGACAACATTTCCTTTTCCCAAGTACGGTGATTTTCTGATGATATTGTATGATGTGCATCTTGCCAGTTAAAGCACATGCAGTGAGATTATGGTCCGACCGAAGGGCCAACGCTAAGACGTTTTCTGAGAACAGAGATGATGCCCATTTACAGTAAAAACATGCTTTGTACGGGATCATTGTTAAAGGTGAGAGGTATTCTGAAGAGCAGCAGACGATTGGAATTACGATCAACTTGGTGTCGCTATATCAAGTTAATCAGGGGATGAAGGAGTGGGGTGAAGACCCCGGCCCGCCACAAAGCTTGAGTAAGGACGAGATGGGGGCCACCAGGCGAAAGTAGTATGGGGGTGGAGCCGGAAAAAGACGCTTACCACGTTTAGTGTTCCCCGTTTTGGTCGTTAGTCTGCTGTCAACCCCTATCGGCCCCCCTGTTTTCGGGTAAGTGGAGATAAACCCACAGTCGGGCTATCAGGGGGCACTTTACCGTACCAACAACGCGACCCAGTAACGGCTGGTTTTGAGGGTCTCCAAGATGATTGAATCTTTGGTTGAGACGGTTCAACCACGAGCGGTCTACCCAATGAACCAACCATCCGGAAAATAAGAAAAACATGTGCAAGTAGGGTAGCAATTTAGGGGTCCTGGTCGTAGCAAGGGAGCTATGATGTACGATGTGTACCTACGCCACGAGTAATGCCCTCACAAAGATCTAATTACATCTGATGAGTATTGGGGTCCCTTACCGCAACGCTCCTGCCAGGGCAGAAGCCAGGATAGGAAACAAGGGGGTATGAAATGACTTGAGAACATCACCATTCGACGATACGTACCCTTCATGGATTGTAGTGGGCTGGTGAGATGAGTATGCGGCTCCTGAAGAGAAATGATCTTCGAGGGAAGACAAGGATCGGTGGGGTTTGCCATCACTGTTGGGAGTGGATGTCCGGCGACAAGTTGGATATATATACTTGACCTGTCAGTCTCTCCGACGATGTTTTGTTTTCTTGTTCATCATCCAACCAAGCCTTTAATCATAGTCACTCATTCACTTCAACTCACTCCAGTCATTCATTGAATACCAAACGCACTTCACACCTCTATCCAACAACTATCAAACCCAGTAAACTTTTACTACCACCATAATCAAAATGCAGTTCAAGACTTTCGCCCTCGCCGCCCTTTCTCTGGGCTCTGCTATTGCTGCCCCCGCTCTCCCGGTCGACCTCCCCGTCGGTGGCCTCGCCGGTTTCGACCAGGTTTTCGCTGCCGTTGCCGAGGTCAAGACCACCGTTGAGAAGCAGGTTACCTCTATTGGTTCGTATTCATTCTCGTAACCCAGCTGCCTTGGAACTACCTAGAATCTAACATCATATACAGAGGGTGTCCTCTCGGTCACCGATGGTGTCCCGGTTGTTGGAGAGGTCAAGACCTCTCTCCTCAGCATTGCCACCAACCTCGGCGGCCTCCTCGGCCCCGTTGGCGGTCTGGCTGAGCTTGACCAGAAGTCGCTGAGCGACGAGCAAGTCGCCAAGATCCCCGAGTTCCTCACCATCTTCAAGGGCATCACTGTCCAGATCAAGACCATCACCAAGAAGATTTCCGGTGGTGTCAGCGATGGTAAGTCTCGGTCCTCTTTATCTATCCATCTACCTAACCTAAACCGTTGGTTTCTTTCCGCCATGATGCTGACGAAAATCAAAACAGAGGGTCTCGAGATCATCCGCCCTGAGCTCCAGCTCGTCCTCTCCACCGTCGCCCCTGTCACCCGCCCCGTCCTTGGCTTCGTCACCACTGCCGTCCCCGCCACCAGCCCTATCATGAAGGAGGTCGCCCCCATGGTCTCTGAGCTTGAGGGTGTCGTCGCCACTGTCCTCACTCCCGTCACTTCTCTCCTCAGCCTTGGTAACCTTGGTGGTGGTCTCCTATAAATATTTCCTTTTTAAGGAAAAGGTTCGTTGGTGTTGCACTCTTGAAGTGTCCGACGTTTCTATCGCCATGTAATTAGAATACACGTAATGAAACGTTCCTAGTTACTACATTTTGTGGTAATGAGAAATATATTTTACACAATCAATGACTGGGTTCCTCATGTGAAATGGCCTGTTTTGATAGGAAATCTTGACTGTTTTTCCACGTGTGTCTGTGCTATCAAATGTCGTTTAATATAAATATGGCGATTAGTTCGAAACTCTAATTCGTTGTTAATGAAAAGTAACTCGCCTTGGACTTTTGTCATGCGTCGTGTATTCCAGCTTCCTGGTGCTTTTCATTGTTTACTTCATCGATTTGAAGTCGGGGAAATTAGCCGTGCTCGACTAACTTGAACGTAATCCTGGTGGTTTATGAGGCATAGATGCATATTCAGGTTCCTTGGCAGTCTTTTTACTCCTTGAATCCTTCACATCCCCCCCAACTCACCTCTTGTCCATCCTGATATATACGTGATTCTGTCTGTTTCAATTTGGTATACGAGTAAACAGTCATCATATACTGAAACCCGGAAATCATGGCTGCAATTCTCGGGACCATCCGTCGTAATTGGCTTATGACGCATCCTTCCGAAGTCCCCAAGACCTCAAAGCCTCTAACTTTCGGAATTCTTGGCGCTGCTGACATCGGGTGAGTTTTTCATATTGTAGCAATCATATGACCATTACTAACGGCCACATCATTAATAAGACCCGCTGCTCTCATGCTCCCAGCAAAAAGCCATCCAGATGTAGTGGTTCAAACAGTCGCCGCACGAGATCCTGCCAAGGCAAAAGCTTATGCGCAAAAGCACGGGATCCCCTCCGTCGCTCAGACTTACCAAGGTTCGACTTGCTTGCCCGGGTTAAACTATCTCAGACCTCTCTCCCTCCCTCTCTCTCATCTCAGAAGTGGATGTAACTTAACAATCCGCACTAGATATCCTAGATGACCCCACTATAGACTGCGTATACATCCCCCTTCCCAACGGTCTACACTACGAATGGGCCCTCCGCAGCCTCGAAGCCGGCAAACACGTTCTTCTAGAGAAACCGTCTGTGAGCAACAGCACCGAAGCCGAGAACTTATTCTCCTCCTCTTCCCTCTTATCCAACCCCATACTTCTCGAGGCAACACATCCCTACTTCCACCCCGCATGGAAACTCTTCATGTCCCACATCACCCCCGACGCAGTCGTCACAGCAGAGAGCTACATCGCCGCCCCCCGCGGCATGTTCGACTTCCACAATATCCGCTACGACTTCTCCCTCGGCGGCGGCGCCATGATGGATCTGGGCGCTTACACGGCAAGTGTCCTCTCGCACGTCTTTGGCGGTAAACCACCAGGGGAATGTCTATCCTGTGAAATCACCCCGTCGCCTACGGACCCCCGCTGCGATAGCGCGTATAAAGCGCGTTACGCATTCCCCGGCGGAGCGGTCGGGATCATGGAGGGGGACTTGAGGGCTTTGCCGGTGGGGAATAGGATTATGCCGAGGATATCGGTTGTTCATGGACCTGTGGAAGAGATCGTCGGCAAGGATGGCGGTGAGGGTGAGAAGGTCATGCGGACGCGGAAAGTCGTGTTTAAGAATTTCCCGCAGCCGACGATTTTTCATTCTATTGTTGTCGAGGATGAGTTTGTGACGCCGACCAAGACGTGGAAGGAGAGTAAGACGGTTAAGGCGTATACTGGGGAGGTGGGAGAGCCGCATTGGACGACTTATCGGTATCAGCTTGAGCAGTTTGTTAATAAGGTTCGTGGACGGGATGTGTCGGAGTGGGTTAGTGGGGAGGATTCGGTGGTTACGATGAGAATGATTGATATGGCGTATGAGAAGGCGGGTCTTCCGGCGAGGCCGACTAGTGAGTATAAATAAATAGACGGACAAGGATGAGGGAAAGGGTTGTGGGTTATGGGTTGTTGTTGATTGCAAGGGGGGTGATTTGTTGTATTACTATTACAGAGAATTACAATGTACGAGTATATAATACAAAGTGAGTACCGCTCAAAAAGATGTTAAACGTCTTCAAGACGGCGAACAAATTCCAACAGCTTCTCTGCGCCGATTTCCCAATTCATGTCGTTTTGCAAATGATGTCCAGCACCTTGCACCCACGCCAATTCCACACCATGACCAACATCATCCTTCACAGAGCACCCTTTCCCAAGGCATTGCACATCTCCATCTTCCACCTCAAGCTTCTTCTCAGAGACGAGCTCCGAAAACGCTGCTCGGTAAATTTCCGCAGTCCGCTCCGTAACTTCTCTCGTCATCAGCTTATCCTCCGTCCCAACCATGACCAAGACGCGAGGACTCTTTCCCCAACCCGTGATATTACACATCAGTCTCTTCGGATCGACGAAGCGGAGGAACATGCCAAGCGGCCAGAGAAAGCTCTCATAACGAGATAAGCGGCTCTGGAACTCAACCAGTTTATCTGCCGGGCATTCATTGCTGAAGAAAGCCTGCTTCACGAGAAAGGGATGCGAGAGAGGTGAATTGGGATGCCAACCATGGAAAAACATCCTGATCGTAAACCACGGATCCAGCCGCCACCAATTCATGTATACAGAAAGTCTTCCACCTTGTTAGCTTCCGAGAACCAACCAACCAACAAGTCGTATCAGAAAAATGTCAAAAAGAAGGTGGAAAAAAACTTACGACCCAGTCCCCGGAACCGCCCCAAGAAGCGCAATCCCTCCAACCCTAACATCCCCCTCACCAACAATAAACTGACATAACCCAGCCCCACTCGAATGTCCAACAAGCACGACCTCGCGTCCCTCTTCTTTCTCCTGCACGGCTTTAATACCCGCTACCAAATCATCCGCGAGCGCACGTTTCGTAGTCGCGTACACCATTTGCAAAAACGAGGGATGCCAGCTCGCGCCGTGACCACGTGTTGAGATGGCGTAGCTCGTGATCCCGTGACGAGCTAGATGACGCATGTATTCGTGCCATACCCAGGCACTTCCCATGCCGCCGTGAGCGAAGAACACGGACGGAATACCCGGGTATTGGGGAATATTTGGTTTGGCGCATAGTAATTCGAGGGGTCCGTGAGGTGTATTTATGAAAGTGCGCGTTAGACCCGGGGGTGGAGGATCGGGGGTTGAGGTTGGACGACGCCAGTATAAGTGTTTGTATGTGAGGTGGAGGAAGTCTAGCATTTTGAGAGAAGGCGAGACTTGGACTAGATTCGGCGCATATGATGATGTTTGTAGAGTGAGTTTATTTAGTACATACCTACCTACTTTAAATACTTTGACTTACGTCGAAATCGACGTTGCCGTAAGGATACCTTTTCAGCTGATCCCTAGATTAATATTCTGTCTCGATCGTGTGACTCACTATGAATATCGTCGCGGGAGTTTTAGGAGCAGCTGAACCTCCATATCTTCCTCAGCGATCACCCCTTTTTTTTTCTGTCGACTTGAGTACATAAGCCGCCGGTGAACTTGCTATGCATCACGTTCGCAAAGTTTACTAGGGGCTCTCCTGCCTTCGCCCTTTTGCGACCTTCTATCTACCGGGTATTCGTGCCAATGTATCGCGAAATAATGGTGTTTGATTTCGGACAGGTATGTGAGGGACTAGTTCAAGCCACACTCAGCAGTATATTATTACTCAGCACATCGGCAACGCACAGACGTGCAGCGCCATCTAGCCAGGATATCTTTGAGACGGTCAGTGGTCATTAAAAACCGTCAAAATACCGGTTGTTGGAGACACAATACGATATATCTTTGGAGGAGATTCTCAAACTATCTCAAGTACGAGTACTTGATGCAAGGAACAGCCAAGCTTTCAACAAAAAGCAGGGGAATTTATGTACTTTGCAGATAATTCAGCTGAATCGGGCCCCATTTATGTACTTACTGAGAACTTAGCTAATCTAATTTCCACCGATAGGCTAAGAACTCCAAAAGTCAGCCGTGGATACGAAGCAACATGCTGTCCATTTTGTTAAATCAACATAGAGCCCGCCGTCCTGTCGAGCGCATTTAGAAGCTTTAGATATGGCGTCTGATCCCCTTCCTGCAACTTTGAGCTTCCTCACAGATGCTGCTCATCTCCTCTTGGCGGCCTCGCCCGAGACGTCTGCACATCTCATGTCGCAACGTAACGCTTTAATGTTCCACAACGATGTTGATCAGCCAGACGTGCAAAGACAACATGTATGTGGCTGCTGTGGTCATATCATGATACCTGGACAGGGCGACTTGTTGAAGATGGATAGTACCAAGTCAGGGCGCAAAAGAAATACGTCTGTGGCCAAGTCGAAAGGTAAAGACCTACCGCGCAAGAACGGATGTCGGAAGACACTCACTTGCAGCAAATGTGGCCGGTATACTAGAATCGACATTCCCGCACCGCCTCACATAACGAGACGACAATTTAAACAGCAAATCAAAGCAACTACGACTGGTATTGGTACTCAGCCCAAGCTCGCCAATCTACCAACAGCTGCACCAGGAGAGGTACCCAACAAAACAACAGCCAATGCAAGCAGCAAGAAGAGGGCCAAAAACAGGAAACAAGGTCTTCAAGCCTTGCTCCAAAATTCTTCGATTTCTAAGCCGCAGGGACTCGGCCTAAGCCTAGCCGATTTCATGCAGCATTAGGGGGGTTTCTCCCTTCAGGGACCCCCCCCCCCCCTCTAGCGTGTAATTATGGATGGAATGCACGAGGTGAGTCTGGAAGAAATTTTGGTTACACTAGCCTAAAGCCCAGTGGGGTAGTGTCGCAGTGCGCAACTGACTACATGTCACGACCCCGCCATCGTATTAAACTTCTTTCAAGCTGCCCCTCCAAACTTTTTTTGCTGCATTGCAAAACAACCCCAACACAAGTTATATAATTTGAAGCATCTCACCAAGCTTCCAACGGCTCATACATAGAGATGTCGGACCCCAATAATCATGCGACAGAGACCAAGGTGTCAACCTCGACCGATTTCTTCGAAACCATCGGCCAAAAAGCCGAACAGATAGCGCCCGCCACCAACGGCGCAAATGGCGTCCCCAATGGAGAGGAAGACAACGGGGCCCCAGGTGTCGAAACAATCGAGTCTCTTTGCATGAACTGCCACGAGAATGTAAGTAAAACCCCGAATTGATATTGTTGTCGCCGCTCTAACCCTTTCCGCTTAGGGCGTAACCCGTATGATGCTCACTTCCATCCCATACTTCCGCGAGGTCATTGTCATGTCTTTCCATTGTGAACACTGCAATTTCAGCAACTCCGAGATCCAATCAGCCGGAATAATCCAACCAAAGGGTGGCAGCTACCTTCTCCGACTCACAAGCATGGACGATTTCGAGAGGACAGTGGTAAAATCCGACACTGCTGTCGTCAAGTTCATCGAGTTAGATCTGGAGGTTCCCGCTGGTCGTGGACAACTCACAAATGTCGAAGGTCTCCTTTCCAAAGTCGTTGATGATCTCGAACTCGGGCAAGAGGCTCGAAAGGAACAGATGCCTGAAATATACGAAAAAGTCGGCGCAATTATCTCCAAGGGACGTAAAATGCTCGCTGGCGAGGATTTCCCCTTCAGACTTTCCGTCGACGACCCCGCTGGCAACTCGTGGATATCGCCCAACATGAGGGACGGTATCGGTAAATGGGAGAAGCGCGAATATGTGCGAACACCTGAACAAAATGCCGCTCTCGGCCTAGCTGCCACTGAACCTGATGGGGACGACGGTGTCGAAAAGCCAGAAGAAGTATATCAGTTCCCGGCAACATGCCCTGGTTGCATGCACCACTGTGTGACTTACATGCATATGATCGACATTCCTCATTTCAAGGCCGTCATCATCATGTCTACCGTCTGCGATGACTGCGGATACAAGTCAAATGATATCAAGACTGGTGGAGAGATCCCCCCACTAGGGCGGAAGATCACGTTGAGGGTGGAGAGCCGAGAGGACCTCGCCCGCGATATTCTCAAGAGCGAAACCTGCGCGTTGGAGTGCCCCGAACTAGAGCTAGGCGTTGTTCCAGGCACGCTAGGCGGCCGTTTCACTACCGTGGAGGGCTTGTTGACGCAGGTCCGTGAACACCTCCACTCTCAAATGTTCGAGACTGGCGGTGGCGACTCGGTTGAAGAGAGTGTAAAGAAGAATTGGGATGAATTCTTCGGTAGGCTCGATTCCGCCATCAGGGGTGACAAGCCATTCACAATCATCCTCGCCGATCCGATGGCTAATAGCTACGTACAAAAGGCGGTTGATCCCGACCAGGATGACCCGCAACTCACGATTGAAGATTATACCCGTACCGAAGAGGAGGAGGAGGACTTGGGTCTCAAAGACATGAAGACGGAGAATTATGAGGAAGACCATGCGAGAGAAGTAAAAGAGGCAGCGGAGTCAAATCAGGAAGGAAAATAATTGTTACGATCAAACCCGAAATGAAATATTCATGAACTACAAATTATGAGTCCCTTATGAAGTGCATGTGTCTCCGACTATATCGTATGTTATTGTCCTGATTTGGGGTTGAGAACGCCTGTTGAATGGCCCTCCCATTGCGGATCTGTTTCGTTTCTCCCGGCCCGCCAACTGATTTTCATTATTAGGGTCAACTTCACGGGACAACTTTGTGAGATTATTCCAGTTAATTAATTACCGATGCTGCATTATGATATTCGGACTCCTACATCGTCGCCAAGCCCCCAACCCTTGGGTTGAAGCGTCCAGACTTCTGATTCTCTGTGAAAGACCTTGTTATATGGCGTGTCACAGAATCTTCGAGAATTCTAGTCTCTCACACCTTCATATATAGAGGTACTCGTTATATCTGCATCGAGATCATTTCCGAACGAAGTACTCGCCTTCTATACATGCACCAGTGTACAGGGCGACGAAGTGTCCACCGCAAGCGATCACAGCATTTCCGACCCGCAGGAGCATACCCGGGAGACAAGTGGGACAAGTGCTATAGCCATACTCTATATTCTTCTCATAAGCGTAGGAAATGCCAAACTTAGATAATAACACCGATTCTCTAAGAAGCAATCCCTTCTTCTTTCTCAATAGTCTCCAAACTCGGCGACCACTTCTCCTGCAACTCCTTATCCAGCGCCAAACTATACACATCCTTAGGCCACCACTCACCCCAACTCGTAAGGAACATCTGTTCCGGATCCTCGGGTAAATCATCTCTGGTGAAAGCAGCAAGAACACTCTGCGCTCCCTCGGGTACACTCTTCGCATCGGGATGTTGTGTGGGAATCTTCCCGTCCCCGCCTCTCATGATTCCCGTATTGGGGATCAGACCGGGCGAAACTGCTACGACTGCGCACTTTCCGGCTAGCTGACGGCGCCACCATTGCGTTCCGACGAGTTGGATGAATTTCGTGGCGCCGTAGATGTTGTGGCCTTTGTCTATGTTTGCTTGCATCTCTTCATCTAATGTGCCTAGAAAAACGTAGGTAACTTAGTAAAGAAGTGGGAGTTTGTTAGTGAGTGCACTTACTAGGATCCGTCACCTGCCGGATAGCACCGGAAGATACGACCACGATGCGGGTTTTGGATTCTTCTAGCTTGGGTCGTAGCAAATGGGTAAGATAATGCTGTGCTATAGAAACAAGTTAACCAACAAACCAAGTATGGCGAAAGAATAGCTAACCTAAATCGATGCTATAACTTACACAGATGATTAACGAGATACTGTTCGACCCATTTCGACCCGTACGGACCCGTCTCGGACGTCCTCTTCGTCGCGCCAATCGCCGCGTTGAGAAGGAGATAATCTATTTTCTCCACCCTGCCCAGCGTCTGCTGCGAAAAGGTCTTGACAGTCTTGAGATTATTCAGCTCGAGGGGTAGGATGGTGATTTTGTGTCTGCCGACGTCATATTTCAGCTCGTCGTATGCTCCCTTTGCGGCCTCGGGATTCCGCGCCCCGAGGATGAAGTTGTAGGGTTGGGATTGGGATAGTAGCTGTTTGACGAGCTCGAATCCCTGGGGAGATGTGTGAGTACACGTATATGGATACGAAGTGGCGTGTGGTCACTTACAATACCGGATGTTGCGCCCGTGGCTACTACTGTTTTCGCGATGGTGGACATGATGGCTTATTTACACGTACGAGTAGTTTGTTGTTGTTTGGTTCTAGGTTAATCCGTTGCTCATTACAAGAAGGGGCTTGCGTGTTCTACGTCGCATAGGTTATTTCTTATACTTAAAGCTACCTCCACATAAGCCGCGCGGAGAGATGATGATCACTAAGCAACTTCATATACAAAAGCCGATAAGCTCAAGCTTGTATGGACGTCATGAGGAACGGGGTTTGAGCCTATGATAGCTGAGGCTCAATCCATCCCATCTCCCGGGTAAGACGTTACAAAGTGGGGCAGTTTGCCTGACATTGTCGTTCCTTCTCTTTTGATTCTTCGTCTTCTTCCCGTATACGAAGAGATAAAAGCTACACTATACCCGCGAGTGAAGACACGTTGATTGAACATGGATATACGAACCTTTCCGGCTTACTACTGATATTACACCTACAGGGAGGTTGGAGCAAAGTACAAAACTACTCGTGCGTGTGTTGGAAAGAACTTAAAATAAGCGGTGCGGCTGACTAATTACCCCAGTACCGGCAACGACGGGAGTACGTGGGTACATCCCGTCTTTTGGATTCTTTAATTGGCCCTCGATAGAGGATTTGTTTTCATATGTTCATACGCATCCTATCCCCAAATTGTCACATGAACCAATTGAAGCTGGGACTTGTATGCTGAATACCACCTGACCTTATGAGAGATAAAACTGTTGATACGCTTGAGATCTCAAGCATATCAAGTACAGATAATGGGCGTGTTTCCTACGTCTACGTTAGAAAGTTGTGCTGAATTGATGACCTCGATCCGACTCATACTGGTATTATGTAATGAAGTCGAAATGCGTAGACCAAAAATGCAATAGCTGGAATTCGGTTGCTTCGACGGTTTTCTACCACTAGAGCGGTATACAACACTAGTCCATAATAGGCTAGTTAATGGAAGCTTTGAGTGGCCGGCTCTCCAGTATTTCGTATGTGAAGCCGAAATTTTTGAAGCTCTTTCCCCAGCTTCCATCTCTTCAACATCCATCCTCCTCCATATCCTTCTCAACGCCATTGTACTCTCTTCCCGTTCTGTTGTAATTGACCTACCTCTCGTTGTTGTATAATACCTCATATATACTCTAATACATCATAATCACACACAATGCAGCGTGCAATGTCATCACGCGCAAGGGCTTCGGTCCTCTCTTCGGCTGCTAACAAGTACCGCGCCGGTGCTGGTCTGTCACAGCAGCTACGCTTCGCACACAAGGTTAGTATCAATTATTCTTGTGCGAATCTAGCCTTCTTGATGAACGAGTACTTACCATTGCGTGACATAGGAGCTCAAGTTCGGTGTCGAGGGACGGGCTGCTCTGCTCGCTGGTGTAGAGACGCTTGCAAAGGCTGTTGCCACAACATTAGGTCCCAAGGGTCGGAATGTCCTAATTGAGTCGGCCTATGGCTCGCCCAAGATTACCAAGGGTATGCAAGATTCCTTTGATAAAGAAAATCATTTTCAATCCACTAACCTTGAATGTATTCAGATGGTGTGACTGTCGCCAAAGCCATTAGCTTGCAGGACAAGTTCGAGAACCTCGGTGCCCGCCTCCTTCAAGACGTCGCCTCCAAGACGAACGAGTCTGCCGGCGATGGTACCACCAGCGCTACTGTGCTGGGCAGAGCCATCTTCGCCGAGACCGTCAAGAATGTTGCTGCCGGTTGCAACCCCATGGACTTGCGCCGTGGTACTCAGGCCGCAGTTGACGCCGTTGTTGAATACCTACAGAAGAACAAGCGTGATATCACAACCAGCGAGGAAATTGCACAGGTCGCCACCATCAGCGCCAATGGAGATACCCACATCGGTAAGCTGATTGCAAGCGCTATGGAGAAGGTTGGTAAGGAAGGTGTCATCACCGTCAAGGAGGGAAAGACCTTGAACGATGAGCTAGAGGTTACCGAGGGCATGCGATTCGACCGCGGCTTCGTGTCCCCCTACTTCATCACCGATAGCAAGTCCCAGAAGGTCGAGTTTGAGAAGCCCCTGATCCTCCTCTCCGAGAAGAAGATCTCGGCTGTCCAGGACATTATCCCTGCCCTAGAGGCCTCGACCCAGATGCGCCGACCTCTGGTTATCATTGCTGAGGATATCGATGGCGAGGCTCTTGCCGTCTGCATTCTCAACAAGCTCCGTGGACAGTTGCAGGTTGCTGCTGTCAAGGCTCCTGGCTTTGGCGACAACCGCAAGTCCATCCTGGGCGATCTCGCTGTTCTCACCAACGGCACCGTCTTCAGCGATGAGCTCGACATCAAGCTCGAGAAGGCTACCCCCGACCTGCTGGGATCTACTGGCTCCATCACCATCACCAAGGAAGACACAATCATCCTCAATGGTGAGGGCAGCAAGGATGCCATCTCCCAACGCTGTGAACAGATCCGTGGCGTCATGGCCGACCCCACCACTTCAGACTACGAGAAGGAGAAGCTACAAGAGCGTCTTGCTAAGCTCTCTGGCGGTGTTGCCGTCATCAAGGTCGGTGGTTCATCCGAGGTTGAGGTAGGCGAGAAGAAGGATCGCTTTGTGGACGCTCTGAATGCCACCCGCGCTGCCGTCGAGGAAGGCATTCTCCCCGGTGGTGGTACTGCCCTCCTCAAGGCCTCTGCCCACGCTCTCAAGGACGTCAAGCCCGCCAACTTCGACCAGCAGCTCGGTGTTAGCATCATCAAGAACGCTATCACCCGCCCTGCCCGAACTATCGTTGAGAATGCCGGCATGGAGGGCTCCGTTGTTGTTGGCAAGCTGATGGATGAGTTCGGAAGCGACTTCAACAAGGGCTTTGACAGCGCCAAGGGTGAATACGTCGACATGATTGCTGCTGGTATCCTTGATCCCTTCAAGGTCGTCCGGACTGGTCTCGTCGATGCTAGTGGTGTTGCGTCTCTTCTCGGCACCACTGAGGTCGCCATTGTTGAGGCTCATGAGGATAAGCCCGCGCCCCCCATGGGTGGTATGGGCGGTATGGGAGGTATGGGTGGTATGATGTAAAAAGCAGCATGTGGTATATTTATACTACTTCTGCTTCTCTTGTATCAAAAACAAAATGTTCGGGAAAAAAGGGAGCATTGACTTTGGTGTTGGGGGAATGGATTTCGTCATTTAACGTGCCCATGCGATCTCTCTTGCTCTCCCCTCTCACACCCATCACGTGTATATTTTTCACACTATAACTACTACTACCATTGATATCCCGAGGGGCGTTGTAAGAGATTTGTATAGTATAAAAACAATTAATAAACATTACAACTACTTTTGCTACTTTTCAATGCACGTGCAACCCTACGAACAAAGCTGACCGGACCAAAATGATGATCTGGTGATTCTGTTTTGCAGCGGAGGCTCGGAGTAGGACAGCAATAAGCGCTGGTAGGTTGCCTCCTGAACTGTTGCCTCACGTCAGGTATTATCACAGCATAACCCGTGTGTCATAGCGGCTACGGCTGGTCCATTCACACATGGCTAGTGCCATCTCAGGGGGTTAAGTAGATGTGATACTACCTATACCCTCCGTATGTGGTCTATTCCTGTAGTGGTCTGTCCTCTACCCAATCGTGGACCCTGAAAGACACGACCTCTACGGACCAATAGCGAGTAATCCTTCATGCTGTAGGGCTTCGGGCATCAAGTGGTAAAAAGTTAGGTACAAAGGAGAGGGCATCTGGTATATATCTTGGCCCTTGACGAGGGACGACGTCGTATTTCGCCGAGCTTCCAAAAGATGTTAGATTAGGCTTGTATAACTTTCTGGGGAAATCTTCTACGTGTAGGTAGACGTACAATCAGGCCTTGAGTCCTTGACGTGTCCCAACAATACGGGTGAAGCAACCCACAGCAGGCCTTACGCGGCGGTATATTTCTTGAATCGGATTCGGTCGTTCAGCAAGCAGCAGTGGTACCAAGAAAGATGCAAACCCAAAAGAAGTGTGATAGGACTTCGTTCAATGTGTATTCGTATAGGTCAGGATTCTTCCGTGGCCTACTCGTACATTAATTGAACGATGATATAGGATTACATAATCACACGATCTCCCGTGATGTCTTCGTGGCTCAGTTGGCTAGAGCGTTGGTCTCATAATATGAAGCACTCCTTAGAGTGAGATATCCAAAGGTCGTGAGTTCGAGCCTCACCGAGGACAGGATCATATATTTTAGCATATTTGAAATATGTCTTTTTTGGTTACTTTTTTCTGGTGTTGAGGGGGGAGGGGGGGTCTCTCGGATTACTGCCACCTGAATGAACGGTGTTGATTCTTTCCCCCTATCTACGAGTAGAGGTGACAATGTTGTTTAGGTCAAGAGAACCCGAGTATTGTGGTGGGGCCGCTGGTAGCCTTTAATGCCTCCTGTATCCTGAGCGTAAAGACGCTGTAAGACCTGTCTACGGGTAGCAGTCAGGGCTGCTGAAGCCTTGTTCGCATGCGAGGTACCTCTTATTAGGCAGTACAGTGCATATATGCTTGGCGAACTGTCGCAGGCAATGAAGGAAAATAGAGCTCGAGTTTCTTATTGCCTACCCCTCCGTCAGCCAAGCCAATTAGCACCACGATATCTCACAAGTCAAACCGGCCCAATTCAGCACCCCACCAAAGCCCTCCTCTTGCTGTGCTAGCTGTTGCCTACGGTTTTGTACGCATCCTTGAAGACGGTAGCAGCGGCCCATCGGTGGTTCTTGAGGTTTTTGGCTGGTCCTGTCTTCCTTGCATTTTAATTTCAACTTTCTACACGGTGTACGTGCTTATCCCCCTTGGCCCCATTATTTTCTCCCAACAGGCCGACCAACGCTTCCCCTCCATTGCGACAGTGTCCCACTACGCACATCCCGCATCCAGTCTACCTCCCTCCTCTTATTATTATCTAGTAGTTTCCAGCCAAGGAGCCTACCTATCCTTCTCTCCCTCTTTTGCTTTGTAGGGTCTGCATTTTCAAGAACAATTCCCGGTCTTGATATCACGCCAACAGCTTAACCTTTTCGATCACAACTTACTGTTAGTCCAGTCGAAGATCCTCACTCGTAGACGAATGCGCACTCGCCATCCCTGGCGCTAACATCAATCCACAGCTGTCCTAACCCTTCTTTTACCGCAACTTCCATCCAGTACTCACCATGGTAAGAACCTGCTATTGCGCTGTCTTGACGATGCATCTTGGAGCTGACCAACCGCTCTCCTTTAGGCTCAATCAGGGTTCGTTATTCGTCTTCTAGTCTTCGTCATTACCATCATACATACTATGCCCCCTTGCGACCGCATTCTACGTCATGCGCCGCCTCAGTCGACGTTCTAGATGGGGGCTATGGATGGATTGGGCAGGAAAATGCTAACATCTCCAACTTGTATAGAGTTACGGTTTCGCAAGAATGCATAAACGCATTCAATGAGCTCAAGGCACGCAAGTGCAAATTTATCATCATGAAGCTGTCGGATAACTTCCGCGAGATCGTAGTCGAGGAGACTTCAAAGGATGACGACTGGGAGAATTTCCGCCAGAAGCTGAGCGATGCTAAGTCTGTAAGCTCGTGGTCCGCCCCGACGGTCGAATACTCTTCGAGATAATCTGACGATGAAATTAGTCCGCCGGCCTACCCGACCACCGGTACGCCATCTATGACTTCAAAATTAGCGACGCGGAAAACAGGGTCCGGTTAGTTACACAACATCAAGCAAGCAATATGACATGCTGACAACAACAACAACAGAGAAAAGATCCTCTTCATGGCTTGGGCTCCTGATGATGCCAAGTTGAAGGTTAGTATACCTGAAACTACAACTTCGGATGCGTCTATGGCAACTAACATATTTGCAGACCAAAATGGTGTACGCCACTTCAAAGGAGGCCCTCAAACGCTCCCTCAGCATCACCAACGATCTGCATGCGGCGTCTAACGCCGACATCGAATATTCGTCGGTATTGGCCTGGCTTTTCCCCGATATCAAGAAAGACGACAAATAAGCGCGTTATCATGGGCTGCTGAAAATATCCAGCCAAGATATGGCTCCATTGTCCTTTATACTTAGGTACAACTGTGGCTACGAAACAAGGAGAAAAAAGAGAAGCGATCCGCCCGCGAATTCCAGGCTACGGAGTTTACGATGTTGCGATGAGCAGAGAATGTTGTTGCAGAATGTGAGGAAGTGTGGTAATTTGAAAGCATGCTGTCGGGTGTGACACGACACGCGTGGTATGCTTGTCTTTTCTTGTCCAACTTTGGCCAACGAGGGTAGATTAGATCCTACTCGTTCTAGGACTGTTAACTATATTCTTGCGTTCGCCTCAATCTTCTGTTGTTACCAAACACACTCCCGCATGGCATATTACCCCCTGGAATCTCGTCTAGTCATGAGGTAAGTACCGGGCTCGCTACATCCATTGAAAGGTAGTTGGTCGACTCAACCTTTGGCCTCCCACGCCTTTTGGAAAGTATCTTTAAGATCTGCCGCTACCTGTTCGTCTCGTACTCGTTGTAGTAAGAACGCACTCAGGTCGTTCCAGAACTCTGGCGTTTTTAGGACATCCGAGCCACTCAAGCCCTGAGCCACTTCTTTTTGATTATCTGGTTTGGGTACCGCAGCCGCGGCGCCACCGATGACCATGACAGAAAATTCAACAGACTCGTCGTCTTCGCCGACGAGCTCTCGTAGCACCTTGCTGTCGGGCACCGGCTTCTTCTTGTGTAATATTTTGATTTTGGCCTCGGGAATACCGGTCTCCGTAGCCACAGCGGTCTTGATATCATGTACGGACGTGGTACGGCTCTGGGACGAGAGTCTCAGGTCGAGCGGCGGGTTGCGGAGCGATGTGACGGTCACGACGAGGCTTCGTTCTTGACCAGGTGCTACGCGGGTTCCTTTGCGCTTGGTCATTGGCTTGGGCATCTTAGGGAGGGTGTACTGCATCGAACATTAGAGACGATGGCTTTTTGCTTGCATTATGTATAAGGGCTCTGCCCCTGTCACTTTGTACTTACAGCGCTTCGCGCTTGATAGGTCTTGGGATCTTCGACATGATCGGGCGATATTTTGAGGGGACGGCCGTCTAGCGCGGCGAGGAATGTTTTGGCGAACGTTACTTCCGACATTGTGTCCGAATGACTTGGAGATATATCGTGGTTTAATGAGGCGGCGGCTTAGAGGTGTAGTTGCGAATAGGTGTTATAAGCTTCTGATCTCCAGATGTACGTGTAGTGGGCTGAGAGTTGCTGCAAGTAATTGCTGTTGGTATGAGATCACGGCCGACTGGACCGGTACCTTCGAGTACAATGCCCCGCCATATCAAACCGTGGGAAGGTACCGGTACGTACAACGACCCCCCTGTCAATTTGTATCGGGGTACAGTGGGGACCGCTGTCTTATCAGTTTATCTTACCAGATCCCATCCAAAAAAAGTTCATGCATCAGGTCTTGGCTGGAGGTTGAACGAGTATCAGTGTTTTTCCCATACTTTTTCGCTATACACCAAGTTTGGTGTACTTTTTAGCTGTTTATACACAGTTCTGAAAATGGGTACCGGTAACCGATTCAAGCATCAGGGCGTCCCTGAGCCCCTGACGAACGCTCAAATCGCAAAGCTCAAGCGCAAGGCAGGGCTGCCCGTCGACGATGAGCCTGCTCCCGAGTTCAAGAAGCGGAAAGCGCAGAATGGAAAGGCCGCTGGAAAGAATAAGCCCAACGGGAAACTGAATGGAAAGTCTAATGGCGCCAAAGAGGTGGCGCTCCCGACACGAAATAATAAAGCGTCGAAACCGGTAGCGAAACCGAAGTCCAAGAAGGCGCAGCCAGAGCCCGAGCTAGATATGGATGATATTAGCGATGGTGTGGGCAGCGGTTTAAGCGACGAGGATATGTCCGATATCGACGAGGCGAATGCCCTAGGAGACGACTTCCTCGGATCAGATGATTCGGTCTACGACTCTGAAGGCGAGGGGGAGCGGAAAACACTGTTCTCTGAAGACGAGGATGATTCCGATGCCGATCTCGAAGAGAAGCTCACTGCGGCAAATATCGTCGGCTTATCGCGGAAATTGGACAAGGAGAAGGCTGAGGAGGAAGAGGCGACCCGGGCCGAATTCCAAGAGAATCTCGAGACCAATATCGATCTACCGGACCTGGAGGACGGCGAGGAAGGCCAGCAGAACAAGGCTCTACTAGCTCCCGATCTACAGCTCCTGCGGCAGAGGATATCAGACACTATTCGTGTTCTGGACGACTTTGCCAACTTGGCCGAGACTGGGAAATCACGATCCGAATATACCAGTCAGCTGTTGAAAGATATCTGCGCATATTATGGTGTGCATTGCCCAGAACCGGCTGTCAATGCTTGTGGGACATGGCTAATTGGTGATTTCAGGATATTCTGAATTCCTTGGAGAGAAGCTACTGAACCTCTTTTCGCCGGTAAGCACTCATACCTATAAAACGATCATACCTTTTTCCGCGCCCCCTTGAAAAGGGAATGGAGACAAATAGCTGACAAACGCTACAGAGAGAGGCGCTTGCCTTTTTCGATGCCAACGAAACGTAAGTAGTATCAACCGCTCTCGATACTCTCGCTCGGGCTGTCGAGCTTGCAATTTTGTGCAACTTGTTCTTGAACGTTAAATACTAACTTTTCGCGTAATAAAGTCCTCGACCTATTGTCATCAGGTATGTTTATCTCCACCAAGTCAAATTAGAGGCCATCGTGTACTAATGTCACTCAGAACGAATACCCTGAAGACGAGTAGAAGAGAGCTTGCTTCTGCGTTGATCAACCGCGGTGTAACACTTGAGCCTGTTAGTGAAATCCCGACGCCTTCAGCATATTTGTGGTTGAACTGCTGTCTTAACTGCCCGCTTCTATACACGTTGAGCGTGATTGCTAATACTTTCGTGCTTAGGTTGGAAAATGGTCAAAAGTCGGCCTTCAAATATTCGAATCTAATGTTCCGTAAGATATTGTCCTTGTCCCAACTGAAGTTCGCCCCCTTTCATAATGTAGAATAGTAGCTAACACCTTCGGTTTACAGATTAGGAGGTAATTACATAAATGCCCATGACCATTAAGAGGCTGCCTGGGCTAACATTGAATCAAGCTACGCCTGAATACCTTGCTGGTCATTACATCCTACAAGCAGCAAGCTCTTTCCTCCCTTGTATGGCCCTAGCGCCGCAAGAGGGCGAGAGAATATGTAAGTGACACCCAGTCCCGGTTCTGGGCCGTAGGTCGCTCACCCGGCGGGAATTTGTGCTGACTGTGATTTTTTACAGTGGATATGGCTAGTGCGCCCGGCGGCAAGACAACATATCTTGCGGCGATGATGAAAAATACTGGGTGTATTTTCGCCAATGTATGGTCATTTTACCCGGGAAGGCGTTTGAACAGAAACTGACTTATCTGTCTAGGATCCTTCTAAAACTCGTTCGCGCGGTTTGATAGGAAATATCCATAGACTTGGCGTTCGAAATGGTAAGTCGACTACCGACCCCTAGGCCCAACTTTACTCTTTAGCTAACGTCGTCTGTAGTTGTTGTCTGCAATTATGATGCCGTATGTCTTCAAACAGTGTTTCCTTTCCAGCCGCACCATGAAGATAGAAACTGGCTGCTTGACTGGGCGTCATTTGTGGCTGCGGGTTGCTAACTTGTTGTAGAGAGATTTCCCCAGAGTTATGGGAGGCTTTGACAGGGTTTTACTTGGTACGCATCTTCCATTATTTTCTTGCCTCAGTCCCTTCGCCGTATTTGAAGTCCCTGACTAACATCTAATTCACTCAGATGCGTAAGTTTGCTGCACATGTGGTGTCAGATGGCTGCTCGGGTCACTTCCGCGCTGGCGGTTTTGTCAAACTTACTAACTCGCTACCTCAAAGACCTTGCACCGGTACAGGTGGTAAGTACTTCGTTCTACTTGATCCTTGAACCTTCTCAATGCCTAACATGAACATAGTCATCGCGAAGGATCCTTCAGTTAAGACGAACAAGAGCGAAAAAGACTTCATCACAATACCGCATACCCAAAAGCAACTTCTACTCGGAGCTATCGACTCGGTAAACCACGCTAGCTCGGGCGGTGTCATAGTAAGTACTCCCAGGTCGTGTTTAATCTTGTCGAATATTTGCGGTCCATCCTTCGGGTTGACGCGTTTGCGCCTATTTCGTGAACTAACTGTAATTTATTAGGTATACTCTACGTGCAGTGTGAGCGTCGAGGAGAACGAACAAGGTATGTCTTCTACACCCCCCTGACAAAATAGTCATTCCGCTAACCGTCCTCAGTCGTCCAATATGCCTTGAAGAAGAGGGTAGGCAATTCCATTAGAGCTCTTCATGATCTACAGAATCTCACCCTGGACACTAAAACTAATTCCACTCTTTATAGCCCAATGTCCGCCTTGTCCCTACAGAGATCCCCTTCGGAAAGGAAGGATTTACTGCTTATCAGGGCAAGACGTTTGAGTAAGTGGAACCTGATTCAGCTTGAGGGGATACGGTCCTAGCGAGCTCAGTTGTTATAATCGTTTGCTTGTACAAGGCACAGTTGCTAACTTTTGATTCACTATAGCAAGAGTTTGAGTCTCACCCGCCGATTCGTAAGTCGTCCGGAACAACCCCATTGCCACCTGTTGGTCCCACAGAGGCTCTGGTAGCTAGTACAGATACAAAATGGGAATATTCTCATCATATACGTGGGATCTTTATCGCTAACCATAGACGTCGTAGTATCCACACACACTAAACTTGGACGGCTTGTGAGTTCTTCCTGATCGATAGGTGTCCCTATTCAAACCACTAACTATCTTTTAGCTATGTTGCCAAGTTCCACAAGATTGGGCCTACACCTGCAAACCTCGTCAAGGACAAGGTTGATCACACTTCCAAATCGCATGAAGAAGTCATCGACAAGACTCCCCTGGTAGACGATGAGGCCGGGGACGCAAAAGAAGATGATTTCGGTGGCTTCGATGCGGAAGAAGACGAGGAGTACATCCAGCGCGCCAAGCGAAATGCCATGCGGAAACGTGGTATTGATCCTCATGCTCTTGACAAGCCGAAGGTTCAAGAGAAGGCGAAGACTGAGAAGACTGAGAAGACTGAGGAGAAGACTGAGGAGAAGACTGAGGAGAAGACTGAGGAGAAGACTGAGGAGAAGACAAAGAAGAAGACTGAAGAAAAGGCCAAGAAGTCGGCAGAGAAGACGAAGAAGGCTGAAGATAAAGTGGAGAAGACGGAAGAAAAGGCCAAGAAGTCTGACGAGAAGGTGAAAAAGACGGAAGACAAGGCCAAGGGGAAGAAAGCGACTCAAGAGAATGCTCAAACTAAAACAGGGGATAAGTCTGAGGAGGCCCAGGTGAACAAGTCACCCAAGACTAAAGTTGCGTCGCCAGCAAGCAATAAGTCGAGCAAAACGAACGGCAGCAAGCCGAAAACGAAGAGAAAGAGCACATAGATACTGACCTAATTAGAGCCATTCGCGGGATTTGACCCGTGGGTTACATGATATGAAACTAGCCATCGTCTCATCCCCTTTGCAATATTATATTATGCGCGTTCAAGACGCAGGTGAAGCTCCGACGTTGAGGCAACACCCGCTGTCTCTCCGTATGCCCAATGAAGATGATATAGCATGGTCTTGGCGCCACTAAAGGTCATCAAGAGCGCAGCAGGCCTCCTGAGGCCATCGTCATGAAGCGTATGCTCATCTATATTTTTGTGTAAAATTTGCTGACACCATCACCGAATGCCAAGTTCGCAAGTCTCTTGTTTATTCAATTTGCCGAGCAAGCTAACAAAGGGGCAGCGCTTACACAATCTTAAAATCGGTTAACGATACACGCTTGCTACTGACTAGCCGCCATGAAGGAGGCCCTTAATTAGAGTCGTTCAGCCTTACAGGCCCGACGGACCGTTACCTTGAAATACTACTTTGCCGTGAGGTTTGGCGATATTTCATATGGCGTGGAGTTTTGAGTCTAGCTAGCAAACGATCTGATATATCACATGACTTCAAGTCTTAGCATCAGTGGTTTAGTGGTAAAATCCATCGTTGCCATCGATGGGCCCCGTGTTCGATTCACGGCTGATGCATCTCTTTTTCTTTCTTTTTGCTCTTGTTCCACAAAGTTGGCTATACGTAGGTATGTAGATAGCTATCGACTATAGGGGGTAGACATAAAGGGAAATGAAAAGATGAGTGGGTGTTGTTAACGACATTTGTTTTTGCTACTAATTATACAAGTGTTCGTTTAGAGCTGAAGTTGGACCTTGCCTTATATTAGCGAGTTTGTTTGTCCAACCTACCTACTCAGCTCAAGAGCAAGCGCGCCATGACGTTGTACTTGACAAGGTATAACTATCCCGGATCAAGCTCATTCGGCCGAGATAGCTCTCTACAGCTTCTAGCTTTGGGATCCAAATACAACTTAGTAACAAGGTAATTATGTAACAAGTTTTGTTTGCAATGGAAGTGCTAAATGCCTTGTTTTAATTGCTATACAATTGTAAGATTATCTAGGTACTTATGTAAGAGGTAGTTAAACTAGTAGGTTATTTATAGACACCTCGTGCAGAATCTTCCTTGTACGTAAGCAGACTAAATTGGGAGGCGCAAGGAAGCCACGATCCTGTTTGCGGGTAGTGGATTTTTGATAGGCATGGTATTGGAGTCATTTGGAGTAGGTACGCGTAGATATCGGCTGCATTGTGGACTTGTACTTGGCCTTAATTCCCAAGGTTAGGGCCTTTACTGACCTTGCCCATTCATTCAAGATTTGTATTCTATTCATAGCACAGACCGCTCATACTACAAAACATCTTGTCAATAGCTAGGGTATCTAGACTAACCTAGAGGTTGGCAATGGCTCCAAGCGTCGCTCTAATAGGCCCGCCTCGCCTTATTGAAAGATCGGCAACAATGTGAACAAACCAGATTTCCAAACCATAAGAACCCAGCTTGAAACCTTGTTTTCTTCCCCCTTCCTTCCTCTGTCTATCTGTCTCGTATACATACCTAAAACACCATGGCGCCGATAACGAACATCATCGCCACGAGCATCGTCGCTGCATGCTTGGGAAGCGCAGCACCCTTGTCCAAGCCGTGCCGTGGTGACGCAGTACGCGATTGGGTTAAGCACTCGGGCCAGAGCATAGAATGGGGTCCTTGTCCCGAAGGTCTCCCCGAAAACCTCGACTGCGCAACATACAACGTGCCGCTGGACTGGAATGCCTCGGGCGGTCACGGCAGTAATCAGACTGTCGAGCTTGCCATGGCGCGCATCAAGGCTTCAGACAAAGCCAACCGGATCGGATCATTGTTCGTCAACCCCGGCGGTCCAGGCGGTGCAGCGACGCAAATCTTGGCGTCTATAGCGGGAGGCGACAGGCTGGATCCGGAGATCACGGCCCGGTTCGATGTCATCGGTCTCGATCCGCGTGGTACAGGGTACAGCACGCCTGTACAATGTGACGTCGACGCCTACAACAAGCGCATCGAGTTCGCGCCCAAGACGCAAAAGGCATACGACGCCCTCGTGCAGTACAACAAGGACTTTAGCGCCACTTGTTTGGAGCAGACCGGTCCTCTGCTTAATTACGTCGACACCATCAGCGCAGTCAAGGACCACGAGGCCGTCCGCATAGCTTTGGGCGATGAGAAGGCAAATTTCATCGGCCTTTCCTACGGCACACAGCTATTCAGCCAGTATGCCGAGCTCTATCCCAACAATTTCCGAGCCATGGTTCTCGACGGCAACTTGCAGCACTCGCAAAGCCCGACAACCAACTTCTACACCGAGTCGAGCTCATACGAAGCAACTCTGAAGCAATTCTTCAAATGGTGCGCCGGAGCCGACGAGTGCCCCTTGCAAGGCGAGGACATCGAGTCCATCTTCATCAGCGTGCGCGACAAAGCCTTCGACTCGCCTATTCCCGCTCCCTTGTGCGACGACAAAACCTGTCGCTCCGACGTCTCGGGAGAAGACCTCCTCTTCACCGTACAGGGACTTTTGATCGGAACCCAGAACTGGCCAGTCCTCGGACAAGCCCTCCTCGACGCAGACAAGGGCAACGCAACCCTCATCTCGTCCTTCAACAGCTTCGCAGTCGGCGACACATACGCAGACGCCTACCTCTACGCCGGCGCAGCAATCGCATGCCAGGACTGGCAGACAGAAACGAACAGCCTATCCGACCTCCTCGAACAGCAGCGTCTAGCCGCCACATTCAACCCGCTGACACTCGGCTTCTGCCAATCCTTCCGCATCCTGACCTCGTGCATCGGATGGCCCGCCCCCGTCACCAACCCGCCCAAGCCCGTCGTCTACAAGGGAGATGTCGAGATCCTGCAGATCAACTCGCTGTACGATCCCTCGACGTCGTACACCTGGGCTCTCGGTCTCAAGGACGAGCTCGAGAAGACTGTCCTCGTCACGCGGAATGGTAGCGGGCACACGAGTTATAATAACAATGGCGAAGCCACCAAGATTGCGAATGCCTATCTTCTGAACCTGACTCTGCCGGAACCGGGTACCATGACGGATTCTTGAGCAATTATTTCACTGTATTTTTATACCTAGGGAGGGGTTGGGCGTTTATTAGCGGGCGGTGTTGCTAGGTTACCCATGGCAATAATTCATAATAAAACGGGTTTACATGACTTTTACTACAGTGTCCCATTATCTAGCAGAACTTGAACGATGACTTAGGCTTAGAATCACCATGACTTCTCCTTACAGGGATAACTCTTGACACAGTGAGTCTAGCTCTAGGGCCGAGAATAAGTCACATTTCGAGACGCAGTTCAAAAACAAGGAAAGAGGAGGCCAAACGTTCCATTTCCCCAGCACCAAAATAGGATATTGATGCATTAAAACTACCTTGATCTATGCCTGTTTTCTGTTTTGGGGGGGGGGGGGGGGGGGGGGGGGGGGGGGGGGGGGGGGGGGGGGGGGGGGGCG
>MU401526.1:77202-167917 GCA_022579005.1 Poronia punctata
CGCAAAGTGGGGGCCAAAGGGCCCCTTTCCCCCCCCAAAATATTCGTTATTCTTTCTATAAAACTACCTTTTTTTCTCTTTTTTTTTTTTTTTGCCCCCCCCCCCCCCCCCCCCCCCGGTCTCGCCTATAACCAATTTTCCATTCTTCAGATACCCACTTAGTCGTGTCTTTGTCTTTGTCCCGCATCACCAACCATCTGTTCGGTAGCCCTCTCCTTTTCCGCAAATCCGGGCCTCGAAACGCCATCTTCTTTTTCTTCTTGAACAAACGGCACACTCCGACTAAGCGGGATATGATTAACCCTCCAATTGAACAAACCCGCATAAACCAAGCGATAACCCGCCAAAGCCATGACCGTCCCAATAGTAGCACCAGCAAGAACATCCCACCAACTATGCGTATTGTCCACAATAAGCGTCCCGACCAATAACACCGCAGCCAGGATAGGCAAGAGGACGACAACCAATCTCCAGAGAGAGGTATGGTAGTTTCCGAAAACTTTGAGTTTGGAATTCAGGTACAGGGATAGGTATATGGCGGCCGCAAACGTCGTCGTCGAATGTCCGCTGGGAAAGCTCTGCATGGCGTTTCGCAGACTGGCTTGTCTGGGAGTCGTGCATGCGGCCCGGGTATACATGTCTCCGCGATATCCTACGCCTTCGAGACCGGATTTTTTGTTGTGATCGGAAAGTTTTGTTGGGTCCGGTTGACATACGTCGTAGAAATTCGGTCGGAGACCACCTATTAGACCCTTGACAGTTGCTTGGAAAGCAGACGATAAAACCAGGGCGTGGGCGAAGCCCAGAAGAGCATTGTTTAGATCCCAGAAATTGCGGATCCGGATTTGTGTGAGGAGGATTATGATGACGGGTGTTGCTATGGCGATTATGGCGATGAGCCAGTTGCTGATGGTTTGGGGACGGGCCGGATAGGCGTATTGTGGGAGGATGGATGAGCTTCGAGTGCTTGTGGATGGTTTCTTGTCTTCGTCGTCGTCGTCTATGGGAAAGCTGGGTGTGGCCAAGGGAGGGGCGAAATAATAGACCTTTTTTTTTTTTTTTTTTTTTTTTGTTAGTTCAAAAGTAAAGTCGGTTCAGGAACTGATCCAACTTTTCAAATATGGGCGGATGACGTAACTGGAAATACGACGGCCCCGATGGCCAGCATGGTCAATATGTCGGGCCATATCAGTTTGAGCCATTGTCCAAACGTGGGTCGACGCTCGTCGTCATATGGACCTCCTCCTCTAGGGTATCGCGTAGCTCTCGAAGACTTGGTTCTCGGTGCGTCGGCTGAAGAACCGGGCGATGGCACCTGGTTAGTTTCGACACCGGGTTCCTCCATTGATAGGTACCTGTGGTATACACCAGTTTAGACGGCAAAAGGTCGTTATTGATAGGAGAAAGGGAACGTGGCAAGAAAGAGTCGGAATAGTTTACAAGTAGCATATGCCCAAATCTATGAGGAGGATATGCTTGGCCTGTTCGACATACGACAATCCGTAGGCATATAGGGAGGAGTGGAGTTTTACCTAGAATGATCAAGACGCGGTGCTCAGTGACAAAAGATCATCGCAGAGAGCTCCGTAGCTTCCTTTGCTCGTGGGAATATTTATAACCAAAGGAAGGCTCATCAGACCCTACATACATTAGCTAACCAGTTCAAGGTGGCAGGTATTTGTAAGCCTCCTCGCACCGCATCATATGGAATCAAGGTAAGTAAGTAGCTACCCAACGCCCCTTTGAAAAGGGGTCATGATGGACCTCATCGAAACGAGTGCGTCTTGAAAGCTGGATAGACAGATGCACCTGTCCAAATAAACCGGCGGTCAAGTTCTTGATGTACATCTCTTGATTCCTAGTATCATGAGTCGCCTGCGAATGTCTCTAAAACTGTAGATTTACATTCGTCCCGCTATCGAACCAATCTTCTCTAGCGCTAGCAAACAAGAACAACAACGCAATCAGACAGACGTTCTACAGAATCACGAGCTACAGCTACACTGCATGGCTCGTCCTTGTCTAGGCACGTCGGCAATCCACCTGGTTTCCTCATCCTTATCACCTTCATATGTCTTGCCGTCAAACTCTCGTCCGGCCCAATTATCCTCAAATGGGTGCAGCGCCATTGTCATTACTCTGCCGAGAACATCTCTGTCATTCTCCTTCTCGACTCGGCGGATGATTTCGTCGAGGATCCAACTCCGTGGGATGAAGCTGGGGTTGACTTTCTTCATGGCTTCAGTACGCTGTGCGTCCGCTTCGTCGGAAATGGTGGATCCATCGCCCCAATCCTCGAGGATGCGCTGCCGCCATCTATCCAGGTAGGCGCCGACGCGCTTGCGACCCTCTTCTTCGCCACCTAGACCTGTGACACCGTCCTGGTAGAAGAATACGGATGCCTTGTCTTCACGCGCTTTCTCGGTCTCGAGTTCGGACAGTCTGACAGCACTTAGCCGTCGGAAGAATAAGTTGAAATCCAACTCCAGCAGCTCCATGACCTCCAGTAACTCGCTGAACAAGCGGTCAAAGTCACCGTCCTTGTAATTCTTCAGACCTAGACGTGCGCTCATGAGCCGCTTGTACTCGCCCAGGAATACGGCCTTGTATTCCTCGCCCGTCTGGGTGATGAGCTTCTCAGCCCTCGCGATAACGTCCTTGGAGTTGTCTTCTTCGATGCCATCTACAATGAACGTCTCTGTGTCGACAGTATCACCAGCGCCCATCAGCTCTCCTAAAGCCTCACCTAGACGTACAAGATTCCACCATATGATGCTTGGCTGATTTCGGTAGTTGTATCGTAGCATCACATCGTCGTGATTAGGTGTGTACTGGGGGTCAAAGTTATCCATAAACGCAAACGGACCAAAGTCGATGCTTAATCCAAATAATGATGTGTTGTCCGTGTTCAGCACGCCGTTCATGAATCCGTAAGCCTGCCACTTTGCCACAGTCAGTGCATTGCGACGTACAATCTCCCTGTACAAGCGCGTGAACCGGTTCTCGGCTGATTCAGGTGGCCCCTCGATTTTCTCCGACGGGACGCCACGCCGAGTGGTGGGACTCTCGGACGGTTTATCTGGGTTTTCCAGGCGAGCAGGTAGCGCCTCCCAACCACCAAACACATCTTCGGCAATGTATGTAGCCAGTTGGCGAATGAGCTTGCGGTCTCCTCGGGCACGAAGGATGTCGAAGTTTCCGATACGCAACCAGCTCTGGGCGAAGCGCGCCACGATGGCACCTGGCTCCCTGGTCTCGCGACGCACCTTTTCGTGTGGCAGAAGCGTCAAGCTTAAGGCACGCGTAGAGGGTATGCCCAGAGCATTCAAGGCTTCACTGACGACGAATTCGCGTATGCTACTTCGCAGTACCGCCTTGCCGTCGGCAAAGCGGCTGTATGGAGTCAAACCCGCACCCTTTAGCTGCAGCTCGTACCGCACACCCGTGTCGGGGTTCGTAGTTTCGAATAGTGAAATCGCTCGCCCGTCACCGAGTTGTCCGGCCCAAGAGCCGAATTGGAACCCGCCGTAGCATTGTGCCCAAGGGTAGCCACCTTTGCCTTTCTCTTCGTTCCAACCTTGTATCTTATTACCTGCCACTGTCGCCACAAAATCGGGGTTCTTCTCGTCGCCAGGCTGGATGCCGAGGTCGCGCATAGCTGCTGGGCTCACGGCGAGTAACTCGGGATCTTTGACGGTTTGTGGACGCACCCAGGTGAAAATGGCATTGCGGACCATGCGCGGGCCGATCTCGTCCCTAGCTGTCTTGTGTGACTCGGCGGGTGTCGGATACAGAGCATCGGCCGGGAGTTTTGATGTGAAATTCCATGTTTTTGGTATGTCGTTTATGGATGTGCCGCCAACAGCGCCTTGGGGCGTCGAGGTCGTCATTGTGCGGGTGTACAGGAGCGCAATACACAGTAGTTGCGCTCCTTGGAGGGGTATGCGTCGGAGGGGTCGGCTATTGCTGTTCAGAAGGGTTCGTGTACTGTTACGGCACAGACCGCGATGGAACAGCATAAAGGAATACGTGGATGCAGATGCGGTCGAAAGAAGGGCGATGCGTAGCCAGAAGCCGATTGATTGACTGTAGGGAAATAACAGAGAGAGGTATTGGCACTTTAAGTATAATATATAGAGATCGATACGTGGTGAGGGTGGCTGTTTAGAAATATGTAATCAACGGTGACACGGTGGTTGCCGCAACAGAATATGACGAGAAATGTCGTCAGAGCTTCCCAACTTCAGTGGTAGTTGCTTCCTATTCCACGCTGTAGCACCTGCTATCGTAATTACCCAAGTAAACTGTGGCGATCCTTGGCGTTTCCCAGAAACCGTTGAACCCCTGGGGGCTCGCCGGGGAATTTGCCCCGTTGCCTTACACCGAGAGGAGCATTCTTTCCGATCCCCGAAACTTCGCCTCCTTCGATGCAAAGTCTTTATTCTATTCCATCTCGCGGGATTACCTAGTCTAGTGTTGTAGTTTCTGTGGCTATTCTTTCTTCCCTTTTCTGATATCCCCACTATCACCGAAATCTGTTGAGTGGCAAACTCTACACGTATATGTACCTAGGTATTCTACGTGTAGAAAGATGAGA
Organism: Poronia punctata; assembly: GCA_022579005.1. Lineage (NCBI taxonomy): Eukaryota > Fungi > Ascomycota > Sordariomycetes > Xylariales > Xylariaceae > Poronia > Poronia punctata. Next base: position 81,800 of record MU401526.1, read on the forward strand.
CATAACCGATCGACGGCCAAACAAACACCCGAAGCCTGTAGAAGAAACCCCCGTTAGATAATATTTGCAAAGGCTCTCGCCAGCCCGGCATCGGCGACGGGAAGGCGGAAGTTCTCTACAACAAAAGGCAGGGCCTAATCTACACAGTAGGTAGCAGCTTTCAGCTTTTAGAGATATGAAGCTAGAGGATATGTACTTGTAATCATGGTGTTTATTCGACTGCAGACTCGGTTATGCACGTGGTACCAAGGATACCTTCAAGTTTTCTATCGGTGGCCTATCTACACCTCGAGAACTTGTTGGCAGCTCTGTGTCTGTACCTGCCCACTCGGATTCACACTCGGGTTTCGTAGCTCGAAGCTCTTCTAGATAATACCCACTTTCAGACCGCGGGTAAAGGTGGGGTTGGAAGAATGCCGTCATTGCGACCGTCCATCAAGCAATGAGGTTTCTCGAGTCGTTGATATAAGTCTAGGAGCGCTGGCTCAACACCTTAAACATCCTGGTGATATACTATAGACTAAATAGACTTCTCAGATTCTGTTGTTCAAACCGCGTGTCGACTTTTATAAACAGCATCCCATATATCCTGCTAAGGGACTCCTAGAATTTCATACAACACCCCCGCTCTAGATCAGGACCAGACATACACGAATACACGAATACACGATGAACTCGATGGCCGCCTCTTTCGTACCGGATGCTTCCGGGACTAGCCCAAAGCTATTAAACCATATCCCATACTTGAAGTTGAACGATGGGCATCAGATCCCAATGGTGAGCTCCCGTTATCCTGGTATCTGGAACCGGAAGTGCAAAACGCGCGCATGCGTTAAGAAATATCAAGTATAGCCCGCTAATCAGTGATGCCTATCTCAATAGCTTGCTTACGGACTTGGTACTGCTCGCTCAAAGGATGAGGCAGAGAAGACCACCGAGTTGACTGTTATGGCTATCAAGAATGGTTATTATCACCTCGACGGTGCCGAATGTGAGTGAGCGAGCTCTTCTTCGTCCTTATATATCGATTTCTCGCCTCCGCATTCGAACCTAGATTGCGAATCGCTGGATATAGATTGCTCGATCATAGGAGCCCTAACATCATCGTAGCGTATAGGAACGAAACCGAACTAGGCGCAGCGATTAAGAAATCCGGTGTAGACCGCGAAAAGCTCTTCGTGACCACTAAGCTTCAAAGTGTTAAGGGCGACGTACGTGCCGCGTTCTCGGCTTCGCTAGAGCGTCTGGGCCTCACATACGTCGACCTTTATCTGATACACTCGCCTTACCGCGCCTCGGGCCCTGCGGATTTACAGCGGGTCTGGGCCGAGCTCGAGAAGATCCAGGCCGAGGGATTGGCGCGCTCTATTGGAGTATCCAATTTCTCCGTCGATGACCTGAAGGCAGTGCTCCAAACAGCGCGGGTAACCCCGGCCGTGAACCAGATCGAGTTTCACCCGTACCTGCAACACACGCCAGACGGGCTCCTAGACTTCTGCCGCGAGAAGAAAATTGCCTTGGCCGCGTACGGGCCCCTGACAGCCGTCACAAAGGCTAGGCCTGGCCCGTGCGATGATGCATATGCGGTGCTTGCTAAGAAGTATGGTGTCTCAGACGCGGATGTGGCGCTCAGATGGTGCATCGATCAAGGCATTGTGACAATTACGACGAGTTCAAAGGAGCAGCGACTGCAGGAATACATGAATCGAGTACCGGCGTTCAAACTTACACCGGCAGAGGTCGAGCGTATTGCCAAGGAAGGGGAGAAGAAACATTTCAGAGGTTTCTGGACGAATAACTTTGCAGCTGATGACAGACGGTGAATAGAGTGAGATTCGGATTTAGACCGGGTTGGATAATATCGTGTCCTTTTTTATTCCATTCCGTGAATTGCCACTTAAACCACGCAAAATAAAGTGATCTAACTTTATAACTCGGAGTCCTCATCTGAGGCCGTCTCGTCATCGTCAGCAGGTTTAGTTGTTTGGGTGGCCTTCTTGCCTCTCAAGAATGGTAGATTTCGGGGAGGTGGTGGTGGTTCATCTTCAGATTCGCCCTTCTCGGGAGCTCTGTTCTGTGTAGAAGCTCTAGTGTTACGGCTCGGGCCAGCGGGCTGCTTGCCCCGTGATGCCGCTGGTTTGGTTTTGGGTTGAGACGTGACTGCTTTTCCTTTCTTCTTCTTCGACTTGGCGGTTATTGGCGGTTGGTCTTCGCTGCTTCCGGCTGTGTCTGCCTCACTTGCCGTCACATCATCATCCGTGCTCTGCTGAAGATCCTCGGTATCCACGTCCGAGTCCATATCGGTAGCGGCCTGGCCTGCATCGTCTGTCGTTTTATCAACATCCATCTTTTCAAAGCCATCGTCGCTACTCTCCTCTCCGTCCTTCGCCGGCGTTTTTCGCTTGCCCGAACGCGAAGGACCTGCATCCCGATGCAAGGCTTCCTCGCCTGCTATACTGGCGAGTTTTTGGGGGTCTACTTTAGCGGCGGCGAGAAGGCGTAGCTGCTGTCTGATCTTGGCTTTCTTCTCGTTCAATACGTCGCAGAATTTCTCCAGCATCTGCGTCTCATCTTCATCTTTAGTCTTGATGAAGTCTTCGAGCTGAGCTTTCAACTTGTTGATAGACTCCTCTAATTCCTCGACCTTGGATGTCGCAGCCGCAAGCTCCTCCGCCACCTTAGTGCGGGAGGCGATGGCGGACACGCACCAATCGAACGGCGAAATCTCTGTCTTGTCATTTTCCTCCAATTTAATCGATCCTAGTCGTTGCTGTTATCCTATTAGCAACGGTGAAACACGTTTGATCGTCAGATCGGGCAGACAAGTAGTACCGTGATGCCTTGAATGTTCTTTCGAAACGACAAAGTAACCGCGCTGCCATCGCCTTGGACATCTGCCCTGACCTCTATATCAGGTAAAGGTTGGAGATCGACAAATATTGACGTCAAGGTCTGCTCCCACTCCTCGTCTGTACAATGAGCCGGCGAGGCCTTGTATTCGTTGATCTTTTTGTGCCGCACTACATGAACGAATAAGGAATTGGGCTATTAGCCTCATAACTGGCCGCTATAACCTGCTCGTTTGGCTGTCGCGTGCTATGGTCTCTAACCCGGCCGCGTGAATCTCGGTTGGTGATACCACACACAGGTCGTGGCCAGATCTATGGCCTCAAATACCACGTGGTCTTGGCAAGGGGGTATGGGGCTTACGTTTGACTAGGAATACTGCCGTGCTTTCGGATCCGACCAGCTTCAAATCCAAAGGCCGTGCGCCGTTCGACGACACCTCTAGCAGAAACCATCCGTCTTCCTGTCCCGATACGGGGAATCTTAGAACCGGTACTTCTGCCATGCTAAGACGGCTGGCTTGCGAAATTCCGAGTGGAGGCACGTCGTTCTACAAAGAGGCGCTGCCCTTCTACTAATCGCGAGAATGAAGTAGTACCGGGATGGGGAAGAGACGATATTGTATGTCAGGCACTAGGAAACGTTGGATTACAAAAGTACAATAATAATAAGAACCGATACATAGGATAGTTTCAGTTTTCGCTTGTCGCTCTGCGCTTTTCGCCTTTGAAAGGATGGTGTGACGTGCAGTTGTCTGATGAGCGAGGATGCCTGGAGGTAAAATAGGCAGACGCTAGCTACGAGATAACGAATGAAACTGGGGTTCTCGTTCGCATAATATTCAGATAATACCACCAAGTGGCTTGTTGTAGAGACATAGTCTTAGCGATTAAAGAAGGTCCATATGCTTCTCATCAAAAAAGTATGTCACGACAAAAAATTATATCCAGTTGACTTATTCTAGTCAATATTCAGACCTGACCTATCCTCGTCAGGGTACCTACCTACCTACTTGTGCCCGCCGAATGGAGGCGCTCGGGCAGGTGCAGACAGCCGCGCCTCAGATGAATTACTATCTTGGCACAACCTGTACTGTTTACGAGTAAATGCGCGATGATATCTCACCCACAACACTTCAAACGAACAGTAAAGCAGGGAGGAGAGCACGCATGTATATATATAAGTAGCCAATCTAGTTGAATACAAAACTGTGTACTCGTATGTATGAACCATCTTCTTAGATGGACAGTCGGTGAAAACAGTTTATTAAGCTCCTGTTTATGTACACGTCGGGACTAACCTGCAAGTAGGTGTTACAATTCTGGTTGACGAGATCTCACTACTGCACCTACCTAGCAGTCTAGATAGCGGCCACATCGCATAATGAGGGGTAAATCGCGTCCTGTCACGCGTCTGAGCGATTTCGCGTCATTTTGCTGTTAGACTCCGCCTACCCTAAGCCAATCATATCAATTTGTGTAGTAACAGCCGTAGTCATTTGAGGTTCTGAGTTTAACAGTATTGATTGATTTCATTGATTGAAAATCTGTTGCAATGCGACGACTCTACGATAATAGGAATCGAGGTTGCTGGTAGTTTGACTTGTTTCTCGTAGTCCAGGCACGCCAGGACACTGAGAAGGTCCATGTAGGTACCAAGTGTGGGGACCTTATTGGTCGAAGCTCCCGTCAACAGCAGAGCAGAGTTGTCTGAAGCTTGGCATTCCAGCTGTCGGGGACTGGTGGGCTTGAGGGCACAGACCATCCCAACCACCCACAACTGTTCCGCCCCACTTCGATTTTCTCATATTGAATGAATCCCAGCCATTCCGCATGTTACACACCGCTCGCCCCCAATCTTCTGCCCGACCTCTCTGCCAATCCAAATCGAGAACCCATCGATCTGGTCTGACCAGTCCTCACCACAGTTCTCTCACTCGGACTCCAACCTGCCACCTGCTTGCACCCACGCAATCAGCACATGTTGTACTGTTGCATTGGGATCTCTACCAATTTCCTCGCCTACACAACGCATACGTTCCTTTGCATGCTGGAATTCACCTACGCCGGGTCTTGAATATCGTCAACCGGCCGAAGAACGTAGTCCGTCGATTCAATTTAACAATCAATCGTTTTCGCGTTGTTTCGCGCCATATACCTAAACTCGGCGCATTGGTGCTCGCATAATCCACGCTACGCTACCGCACAACTGTATCGATGACACGCAAACCGCAACAATACTAATCGGTTTCTTCTGTACTGCGTCTTTCTGCTCTTCGTGAGACACGTTGCTACTGCGTCATCAACGCCTTAATAACATCCTTCGCACCCCGCGCTCATTTCGGTGTGCATGTGCATGTGCATACCTGAATTGTCGACAAACAGTTGGAAAAGGCGACCGGGAGGATGCGACTCGGATTGAATCGATAACTGTGGAAGGGAGTGGACCGCTTTACATGAGAGAGCCCCTGGTTCTGACAACATTACGACCTTTGATTAAAAGACATCTAGAAAACCACGAAGCATCCGGACTGTCACTCGTTACTACTCACCTACAATAACTGACACGATATCCTATACACGTCTCGATATAGAGACATCTACAAAATGGAGCAGCTTCAACTCCATCTTAAACCTCGAAAACCTGTGGAGGAGGTCGAAAAATGGGACGATGACGAGGATTTCCTCATCGGAGATGATGAGGATCTTGCCTTCAAAAGTCAATCGAATACAGCTACTACTTTAAACCCGACGAGCTCTCGCCGCCGAAATAGCCGTTCTTCTTTCCGTTCCGATCGCGAATCTCTCCCAGGCGAAGAACACCAGCTGCATCTTCCAGACGACGACGAAAAGTCTACGCTAGATGCTATCGCTGCTGCTGTTGATGCAGGCATTCCCATACCCTCAAACGTCCCACCGTCCGCCTTGGTGGGTGGCACCATCAAGCGGCTAGACGGGCGCAAGATAAAGAAAATGATGCCGGAATCAGAAGATTGGTGGGCTGGTGATCTTGACCTTCCCCCTCCCGGCCAGGCACTTTGCTTGAAGGCGTCAGATGGAAATCAGTTTCCTGAAACATTGCGCCAAGTTAGTAACTCTTCAACTTCGAGCCCGGCCAAGAAGCCTCTATCCATGACTGCTCCATTGTCGCCTCCGCGTGACGACAAAGTCAAGACCCTGGGAGCACCCATCAATCTAGAAAAGTACAGAGATGATGATTCTGATAATGATATTTTTGGCGATGGCAATGCAACAATCAAAGCATCCAAGCTCCCGGTTCGGGGCAGACCTATCCCTATGATAACGCCTCCTACTCCCTCGCCGTCTAAGAAAGAGGGCAAAGGAGTTGAGGATGATGATTTGGAAGGTCTTGTGCTCCCCTCTGACGGTAAACTGAAGCTCTCTAGTAGGAGAGAGATACCTAAAACCCCCTCTCTACATACTAATGATGACTTTGATTGGGGTGAAGGGAGCTTGGGAACGCGTTATGGCGGCACGCGACGAGATGCTTTCTCTAATAGAAGCTCCTCTGTCTCGGCTATGAGCCCAAGCATTGCTAGCTCGTTCACTGCCGAAAGTGAGGATGAGTTCTTTGACGGATTGATCTTTCCGATGGGGCCTCTCGATCTGAATGAACGACTTCAGAGAAGGAAGCAGAGCCGCTCGCCGGAACGCGCAGAACAAGCTAGGAAGCCTCTGCAAGATAAATTGCCCTCGTCGCCGAAATTCACATCACCATCACGTTATTCCCCTAAACGTCCTTCGCCCAAATTTGCTTCGCCTAAGCTTGCTTCGCCCAAAGCCTCTTCGCCCAAGACTGCTTCACCAAAAAGCCGGTTGCCTGGCCGCATTCTTCCTGCCGCCAAAGAAGAAGATATGGTTTCTGGTTTAGACTTTGGCGAAGGCAACATCTTCCGTTACGCCAAGCCAACTGTGCATCGCAATGTAAAAGTGAAGCAAGCACGCCCTGCCAGCCCTACCAGGCCCAAGGCTGCAGTTTCCATTACATTCACAAACAAACCTACTAGTACACCAACCTCGCGTATCCCGCGAGCAATGGGTGGCCATGAGCGATCACATACACAATCGTCACTTGAACCCGTGTCTGAAAGCGGCGGCCCGATCCCTCAGAAGCCTGCTCGCCGACCTCCGTCTAGACTAAGTGGACATTCAGCTCATTCATCAGTGTCCAGTCTACATGGGCCTGCCACACCTTCGGCAATCCAGTCTGCCTTTCCCTCCACTCCGCGGAGACGGGAGCTGGGCCAAAAGTCTTCCACTAGCGCCCTACGCACAGAACCAACGACGACGAATGCACAGTTGCTACGTTTGAAGCGTTCACTCCCAGCCATGAAGCAACCGCAGTCGCCGGCTAAATTCCCGCCTAATAGATTTGATCGTCCACCGTCTCGTGGGGAACCGCGCACAGATTACTATCGTCCCCAGTCATCTCTTCGACCCAAGACTCCCGTTGATCGACTTCGACCCGGTCATGATAGCGGTGTACCCCAGGCACGGAAAGGTCAGGCGCCTTTCCTACCGGCGGGTGCGTCCCAGTCTCAGTCCCATCATGTGACTGCCAAGACCTCTCGAAACTTCAGGCGCCATGACTCAGAACACGGTATTGAGATCCGCCCTCTTTCCCGAGCCTTCTCGCGTAATGGGATGCGATCTCCTAGTCCGAGACGATCCAAGAACGAGAAGTCGACGCCGGAACCTATTTGGCAGCAAATCAGCAAGCCACGTCGTGTGCGCCACTTCGGAGACGGTCACGAACTCGATGCCTTTGACGATCTACCGACATCTGCCCAGGCCGAATCGCGGTACACGAAACAACCGATCGGGAGTGGTAACAAGACCAACATTCGAAACAAGATGTATCAGAATGTTTTGCCCGATCGCAACACACCGAGCCCGGTATCGCCCTATTCTTCGGCTCGGACGGATTCCCAACCTCGTTTTGCTCGAGACACCACTGCCAGCCGCATGGCCCGCGAAGCCAGTTTAGCCCAGAGAGCGCAGCCTCCTAGCGGCTTGACACCTTTGACGTCACATCGTGTTGCGCAGCTTTCGACGCGAACGAGTCTTAACCCTCATGTCTCGCTCAATCACGGTCGATCCAAAAAGACACGCAGGCCCACGCAGTCGAAACCCCACCTGATATCTAATCTCAACTCGGCGAAGGACTCTAAAAGTAAGTTTGAATCGTATTTGTTGGACTGTCGTATCTTCGTATCTGACCTGGTTTCAAATAGTCGTCAATGGGATGACATATAATCCTACTACTTTTCTGTGGGAAGGCAATGAGAATGTGCTCAACGCATTTGAAGCCCCGGCTTCGTCGCCGTCGACCGCATCCTTCCCACATGCAATGATTCGGGATAAAGAAACGTCGACGCCACGGCCGCTATTAATTACTAATATCAACACCAAAAAGGAAACAAGACGAATGGGCGATATGGTGTTTGATCCTCAGAATATGTGTTGGCTCAAAGTTGAGACAACGACACCCAACGCCCTTGATTCCGATGATCCGATGGCCGGTTTTGTCACGGTAGAGGAAGACGACCCATTCAAAGATATCCCCGACCTTGAAGACAAGGTATCGTCGACCAGTGGTCCCGGTCGTGCTAGTGACATACGCGAGGACTGGTTGGTCGGCGAGGAGTTCGACGTGGGTCCTGAGTTCGTAAAACGACAACACGAAGAAGAGGCGCGATGGCGCAGGAAATGCGAGAAGTGGACGGGCAAGGCGACTCGCAACCGAACCGATTGGCGGTGGGCAATTCGTGACCTTATCATGCAAGGCCCCTGAAATTGACCCGACCGCCCCGTAACGACATCAGACATGAACAGTTTATGATAACGAAGAGACGATACATTGAGCCTAGCGTTTCACAAAAGGATATAACGAAGCAAATAAATATTAATCCGAGGTGGTGGAGGAGGAAGTGTTTTCATTTCAGTTGTTTACCGACAATGCAAGTACGGCTTGCTTTTTCTTTTGTTGAAGAAGAGGGGGTGCGGAAAAGAAATGCCATGGATGGGACTGGACGGATAGGCGAGTCTAGTTCATCTGGCGGCTCCGGGCATCTGGTCTGGAGGTTGCATGGATTTGGCTTTTCCGTTGGCTTTGCATAGACAGGCTCACTGCGACAAGGCAGCTTTACGAGAAATGACGTCTTATGATATACATGTGTATATATAACGAAAGGAAAGCCGGACTGGCATGTCCCTGGGCTTAGGGTGGGTAAGAGAGAAACCGTAATTGGCTGCAAAGCCGTCGACAGTTCTCATAACGAACCAAATTCATTTTCTTTGTTCAACATACAATGTCCGCAACCAAGGCTCACACCTGCAGTGGTGACTTGGGTACTATACCTATACCACCAAATCATTGTAACCTAGGTTAGGTAAAGTACCTACTTTAGCCACCAGAGCTCCTGTGTCAACATGGAACAACGGGGCCTAAACGCTGCCACCAAAATGACTGTTTAAAACCGGGGGTCTCCGGTGTTTACAACTAAGCGAAACCATACCATACCATGATACGAGTATTTATATTGCGGTTGGACAGTGTAACGTGAACTCCGCTCTACCTTCCCCCCCTTGCTCCGATCAAATGGCAAGGAAACGGCCAGGAAGGGAACGAGATCGGGATACAGTCTAGATACTGTACGGAAACTGTATTCGGCGTCGTCGATTGAACGGTACTCTCATTGGTAGAGAGGTATTCAAACTACGACCTGGGGTTACTATGGAGGTTGTTACCCTAGAGATTTGTTGGTCGGGAATACACAAGCGCACTTTTTAGTTTGCGACCTCCGGCGCATCCTCAGACGCATTGCTCGACAAAAGCGACCAACCAGACAAAGTTCCAAGTTGCGAGTTCCATTTTATACGTGTACAAGAAAAGGCAGGGCTAACATTGCTTCGACGTCCCAAATGTGACGGGAAAAGTTCTTCCTGTCCCGTGCCCCCATCTACCTAACCTAGGCCTAGACGGGGGTGGTCCAGGTCCCCCCCCCCCCCCCACGATGGCGTAGTTTGCCGGCACGGTATGGCGGCTATAACAAGCTATAGTCGTGTCAATAGCGCATTCGGCGGTGCGGAGTCGGTCCCCAGGTCGTGGGAGAGGTAATAGCGGGATCGTCGGCCCATTTATACAAGTAGGAGAAAGCGACGGCAAAAGCTAGAAGGAAACTATAATCCGCAATTAGATAATTTGTAATATTCCCCCCCTCAAAAAAGTCCAACCGTATACTTATTTTCTTTATGGCTATATATACTTGACTGCGTTTCACCAGACAGATTATACGACACGACACGATCCGATCCGATCCGATCCGGCCCAGTCCGTCCGAGGTGACTAATGTCCCAAGCTGGATTCACCGTATAATTTACTTCGATTTCTATAACAAGAGGCGATAGAAGGAGGATATAATTGGGTACTAAATCATGCCGTGTGAATCAGACTGTAACAGCTGCGCTGCGGCATGCAGTGACAAGCCACCGGTTGATATCGAAGACTACAAGGCAGAGACGGAAAAGCTTCAAGCCCGAGTCAAAGAACTGGAAGAGATCCTCTCGGCACAAACACTCGGCAACAGGGGCCAGAATGCGACGTTGAAGAAACCTCTGAGATCAGCCGGATGGTTCGATCGCCCCGACGACCGCACGATGCAAACTATTTACGTCGAGCGGTATCTCAACTACGGCTTGACTAAAGAGGAGCTGCTATCGGGAAAGCCGATCATCGGGATAGCACAGTCGGGATCGGACTTGGCGCCATGTAACCGACACCATCAGGTACTTGCGAAGAGGGTGCGGGAAGGGATCCGGACCGCAGGCGGGATCGCCTTCGAGTTCCCGACACATCCGATCCAAGAGACGGCGCGGAGACCGACGGCCACGCTCGACCGAAATCTCGCCTACCTATCTCTCGTAGAACTGCTCTATGCCTACCCTTTCGACGGCGTGGTCTTGCTCACGGGATGCGATAAGACCACGCCGGCTTGTCTGATGGCCGCTGCGACTATGAACATCCCCGCCATCTGTCTCAATGTGGGGCCGATGTTGAACGGGTGGAAAAACGGAGAGCGGATGGGTTCCGGAGCCACCGTGTGGGAGGCCCGGGAACTTCACGCCGCCGGACTAGCCACAGACGACGAAGTCACCGACATGGTGGCGGCGAGCACGCCCTCCGTCGGCCACTGCAACACGATGGGAACGGCGTCGACCATGAACGCGCTAGCCGAGGCTCTCGGCATGGCCCTTCCCGGCTCCGCCGCCATCCCCGCGGCATACCGGCAACGAGCACAGATGGCGTATAAGACCGGTGAGCGGATCGTGGAGATGGTGCGCGAGGATCTCAAACCCAGCGATATTATGACGAGGAAGGCATTCGAAAACGCCATTGTCGCGAACACGGCCATAGGCGGCAGCACCAACGCCCCTATACACTTGAACGCCATCGCGAAACACGTCGGTGTCCCGCTTGATCTAGACGATTGGGACCGCATCGGGTTCGGCATCCCGCTTCTGGTGAACATGATGCCGGCCGGGGAAGTCCTCGGAGAAGAATACTATCGCGCAGGCGGTCTACCCGCCGTGCTCGCCGAGCTTCTGGATGCCAGCGCACTACCTCATCCGGACGCACTGACTGTCAACGGCCAGAGTATCGGCGACAATGTACGGGGTAAGAGAACTTGGGATAGACACGCCATCCGACCGTTCACCGACCCGCTCAAGCCCAACGCCGGGTTCGTCCATCTCAAAGGCACATTATTCGACAGCGCCATCATGAAGACATCCGTCATCTCGCCGGCGTTCCGCCGCGCCTTCCTCGAGAATCCCAAAGATCCGGAAGCTTTTGAAGGGAAAGTGGCCGTCTTTGACGGACCGGAGGATTATCACGCCAACGTGGACACGGCCCCCGTAGACGAGCGCACCATCCTCGTCATGCGCGGCGTCGGACCCCTGGGGTATCCCGGCGCAGCCGAAGTCGTCAATATGCGCGCGCCCGACCACCTCTTACGTCGAGGCGTTAGTGATCTCCCTTGTATCGGGGACGGACGACAGAGCGGGACTTCGGGGTCGCCGTCCATTCTCAACGCGACGCCCGAGGCGGCGGACGGGGGGAATCTCGCGCTGTTGAGAGATGGGGATGTCGTTCGTGTGGATTTGAGGAAGAGACGGGTTGATGTCTTGGTTTCCGAGGAGGAATTGGTTGCTAGGAGGAAGAAGCTCGAGGATGAAGGGGGGTATCATGGTCCGCCTAGTCATACGCCTTGGCAGGATATTTTCAGGAGGGAGGTTGGGGGTCTGAGTGAGGGGATGGTGCTTAAGAGGGCGGTGAAGTTTCAAAGGGTCGCGCAGACTTGGCCGGTTATTAGGGATAATCATTAACCTGGGTAGACGTTGTCGGATGTGGGCTGGACGGGTGGTAAGATGAATTGATACTTACTAGGTAATATGCTATGATTTAATTGAGAGGACGTATATTAGAAGTCTACCATGGTATGGGATGGATTATCTTTAACATCACGTCTACCTGGTGTTTTCCATGAGCTTACAGGAAAGGGGGGGCCATCGTGGACTATCCATTCCCCTGGTTCACTTACCTATAGGTACCTAGTGAGATGTGAATACACTATACAGGAACCTCGTCTCTGGTATTCTGGTTTCTAGTTCACATTCTACCATCTTACGCCCGTCTCCGCCCATCTCCGCCAAGCCGCAAGACCATCATATGATGATTCCATTCCGAACTGACTTTGACTTTGTATGGAGTAAAGTAGGTAAGGTTCCACGATTATGAAGAAACGTGAAACGTTCCCCCGGAAATAACATTCACCGTCACAAAGCGAAGCTCGTATAGGTAGTTCTTTCATCCGCATGCGGCATACCTACATCGACAACATACCTCACCGCAGCAAAGATACGGCGCAGCATACAGTAACTCCGTGTGTGTGTGTCCCGGAGGATGTCATGTCTTTTTGTCGGCTGCTGTCTGCGTTCGGGTGGCGTTGACCGAGAGGCCGCAGTACGGTATCTTGACAACCAAAAAAAAAAAAAAAAAAAAAAAAAAACCAGGTACACAGAACAACAAAAAGATGAGAAAGAAAAGAGATGTAGGTTAAGAAAACCTAGACGCGAGAAGCATAGGACAATTAAAACATAAACTGAAAAACGCGCCCTACATATAAATAATTGAAACCAAGCCAATGAGGATTTTTAAGCCAAGGGGAGAGGAAAATTCCGACTTGGCAAGGCAAACTACCTACTCTTGAGGCTTTGTGCGATTCCGAATAATTAACGCATTCATTCGCCCCAATACCTACCTACCCCTATTCCAGCAGGACGGCAGTTACATAATTACCGTACATGTAGGTAAACGGTGAGAAGATCCCGGAACAGTCAGCAAGCAGCGGGGATTACCTACTCGTACCTTACTTACCTGAATATCTCTTACCAACCTGCTGGGCCGTAGGTACCGGGGGCATTAGATTTAGCCACCGGCAAGCAAGCGGGGAATTAACATTAGTTCGAGAGCTTACCGTATTCCTCCTTTTTTTACTTTACTTTCTTCCTTCCGCTGTTTGGTTTCATGTTTTCCCCTCACGTCCAGCTGCTTACTGCATCTGCGAGTTTGTGGCGTAGGTAATATATTTGACCTGATCCCCTCCCCTAACCTAAGTAAATCTCGGGTGGGTCTTTGTTTTTTTTTTTTTTCTATACGAACCTTGCCTCTCCAATAGACGACACTTATGGTGATGGGCTTCGGAGGGGAACAGATGTGTTAGGTAAGCACTCTATCTACGTTAAAACCTCCCAATATCCCCATCTCAAACAGAAATTTGGGAAAGCAATCGAAGACAGGAAAAAAGGTCGCGTGGCTTTACCACTGGGTACCAAAATTAGAGCTTTTTCACGTGAAACGAGCGAACGGAACAGCAACAACTACCGATGTAATACCGGACCTGCGTCATAACGTACGTCTGTCTCATGTAACATGGATAGGGGGGGAAAGGTTTGTCTCTGATTTTAATTAGCATATCTTGGGATGCGGATCTCAGGATTGAGTTTGTAAAGATCTTACGACCGGCTAACCTAGACCACTCTACATGGAGAGTATATGATTAAGTAGGTAGGTTGAGTTCTTCTGTAGATTGTAAGCCGTTTCAAGTACAAGTTTACCCGGTAGGTTAGTAATCCTATAGGGTTAGGGTTACGGATAGCCCTTAAAGGAAAATAGCTACGATTCCGCTTCAAATTCTACAGGGAGATTCTTGTAAGCGTCCTGGCAGGGTAGGTGATTAAAGTATCTAATGAGTGGTAATTTATCCTATACCTAGAACCCCACCAAGATAAGAAAAGCCATATCCTAGAATATAGACCAGCTATTCAACCTTCCCTTTTGTATACGGATCGAAGGAAAGTATAGAGGAGAGGGGGAGGGGCAGATAAAGCATGAGTCTGTATATGGTAAATCTGCCTAACTTACAGGTTACATTAGGTAGGTCCGCAGTATTAATTTCTTTTGTTGGTAGGTTGCTTTGTTTGCGGCACCGGCCGCATCGAATTCTCCATTCCTTTTATTTATGGCACTTCGGCAGAGTCGTAGTTGTAACCCTTATACTCTCGTGTGGTCTAGAGAACGGGTAACTAACTAACCTTGGAGATCGGCAGGTTGGCCGGCAGGCAACTCTTTCATTGCGACTATATCATCTTTTCCTGTATATCGGGGTTGTTCATAAGAAATATTGGAGTAGTCCAATACCTCTTCAAAGACTATCTAGGACTTGTCCGTATCTACCACACAAGAACCAGGTATACCATACTGAGCGATATACCTACAATCTCAGGGTCCTCCTACCAATTTGAGTAACCAGGGGTATTATGAAAGAAGCGGGGGAAGGGGAAGGAGATGATCTTGAGAATCTCCCGTCCTCAACATTCTGCGATATAAAAGTAACGTCGATCAAAAGGCTAAACTTGCCAAGTCAAGACACGGAAGAAAGCCATGGTTAGCCTGCCAGGAAGGTAGATCACCAAGGCACAGACATAATGCCCTTGTATGTGTGAGACCCTGATTTTGAGTGGGTTTATTCTAGAACGTCTAGACTTTTATAGATTAGGTGATCTTCATGTGATAATCAATGCTCACAAAGGTGTGGCAAGAGCCGTTTTACTATCTATGTAACTAGGTTAGGGTGGGGGTTTCAGTAGTAAGTAATGCGCCTTGTTTGAGTTCAATACCGTTGTGAAGAGTGTCCCACTTATGTACGTCGTTGGGGCTGATTACGGAAGCCGTGGGGTGAGACTGAGTGGGATAGGTAAGGTATGAAAGGAGTATGAAAGCTTGTTTTTCGCCAGTCCCTCGATCGGCACCAGTTGACTTGAAAACCTCGTCACATGTTCATCGCCAATGGTTTGGTAGTTTGTATTCGCTTATCTCACTAGGCCACTCGCAGTATCTAGGAGAGTATCAAAAAACGTGATTTGCCCAGGCTATTCATCCCCCCCCCCTATTTTATCAGCTTCTTTCGTGAAACGTAATCTAGCCGCCGTCAACGGTCCCGTCTCGCGGTTATGGGATATACCTTGTATAATACTGCGATCTGTACTCGTGAAATGTCCACTCTAGTGTGTTTTGTGTCGAGATCGAACTATTGTCTTATTTTCGGGCAATTTCTCCCTTGGATCGATGAGATGAATAGTAACGCAGAAAGGAAGATACGAGATATCGCAACCGGGTATTCGATTGTATCGGAATACTAGCATACGTGGCTTCGATGGTGAGAGAGAGAGAAGGTAGTGATAGCCTATCTATCTCACCCCGCCGTGCCAATGTTCCGCTATACGGATAGTACAGGTGGGCGCATAAGTTCTGCGCGGGGGAATCTCTGGAGTCTGGCGAGGGTCAAGTGTCGAGACTTTTAAAGTCTGCTCTGTAGCAATGTCAAGTTAGATTGTTACTATATGCAATACAACCTCGTTTTTTTGAGCGTTTTAGCTACGGATTCCCAGGTGATATTTGCTTAGTTCACGGCATCTCATTAAGAATGCGCGTATTTACATGAACACATAGACCAGTAGAGGTGCTAGAAAGACTGGTACACTATTGGTATATCTGTCTGCTTCGGTATTTACTTATCTTTACTTTACTTGAGAATTTCAGTCTTCTCCAATACTCACGATTATACAAAGAAAGGGTAGTACAGGTATATACCATTAGATAGGACAACTCTCACCCTGCGGCTGATGGTATTTACCAAATGTGTGGTAAATACATACATAGCCTATTGTCATACGTGTATAACACAGCTGATTACTGTACCTGAGTTGGGTGGTA
Organism: Poronia punctata; assembly: GCA_022579005.1. Lineage (NCBI taxonomy): Eukaryota > Fungi > Ascomycota > Sordariomycetes > Xylariales > Xylariaceae > Poronia > Poronia punctata. The sequence continues at coordinate 98,003 of MU401526.1, forward strand.
ATCGGCTGTGTCTGGAGGGTGACATTTTAATATATTTCTTGGCAGGGCGACTAGGCGCTACATCGGAGCCGGGGTTTCCCTCCCCAGTCAGCTCGGCCCGGCTTATTATCATTCTGATAAAAGATACAATGTCGAATCGCGGAATGCAAGCGTCTAAAAAGATAACCGGCGGCAAACAAAGATAGCAATTGTGGCTTTCCTATTCCAGGAGAGATCTTTGAACTTGCATTGCAGTCGTGAGAAGACGTTATGCAAGTTTGTCTGTCTTGTTGTCCGTAACTGCCGATTTTGGGGACGATCGGGCGTTTTTGACCGAGATACTGGTCAGTCTTACTCCCCAATCGCCCATGACGTACGTCGATTGTACCAGGGGGCCAAGCTGGGTTTAGTACATTATAGGTAAAGTTGGGGATCTGCCCAGGGCTGCCCGAGCCAGACCAACGGTTTGACGGCGCGCTGCAACCATGTGGCACAGCCATTTAAGGTTTTAAGCATATCTCCACACCAGACATCTTGATAGGGAACAGTAATACCCAGACTGCGTATCGTAGGTCCTATGTACTCTGGAGATAAAGCCATGTTGCTGTGGTAGGTATAGCCGACTTGAACCAGAAACTTGAAGGTATTGTAACACGGAAACAAACAGTCCTTGTCCGGAAATAACAACCAAGAAAATAACAATGTTCATACACAATGTGTTCAGCTGAGAGAAATGCGATCGGTATGGATGTTTCCAATTCAGACCATCACAAATTGCAATTGACGTTACAGGTAACAAAGCCACGGTTGATGTTATGTAACGGGGCTCGAACTTCAGGTACAGAAGCATATAGTTTTTGCTTAGCGGGGCTCATAATTGGATATAGTACCAGATAGTCGCCTTAGCAGAATAGAGAATGCCAAATTCGAATTAGCGAGGAGGAAGGCCAGGCCAATCAAAATCCGACGTCACAGTCGGCCAGCCAATCATGTCCGAATTGTTGCCCTGTCATCCACTCTCAACGACCACGAAAGTATGGTAACGTCGCCGCTCGCAACTTGGACCACTATCGTATGCGAGCAACTACCCACTTTTCATCACGACTTCCACAGCGATATATTGCAACATCAAGACCATTCAGCTGACTGTAATTCGTCGGCCTCATCCTCTTTACGTGCTGCTAAGCTGCGAACTACCTACCCCGACATCATGCAGCGTTTGTATGCTATGCAGGCTCATGTGCCTGCTGAGCCTGCATCTACTGCACCTCGCAGCTTTCGGACTGTTTTTGGGACCTTTGATGGGGCTCGTTTCAAGACGCTGGGTCAGATACCTACTACTCAGAGACATAGACATGTACACGTACGTGTACACCGATACGCTATAATCACGTCCACCAGGTAGGGACCAAAGGGTAAGCTCCAAAGGTACAGTTATCACTCGGGAAGATCACTCAAGTGTGCCATGCTTTGCTGTCTCCGCCTCGGCCTTGATGCTGACTGACTGACTTACTGCTGCTCATCATGTTAGAGAGGCTTGAACGTGACGTGGAGTAACACTGATATCGGTTCTACGGCCGGGCCCCGTTGCACTGGATGGATATTGTAGTCGTATCAACCCATATATAAAACCATCGAGCCGAACCTCTGGGAGACTGTGCCTTTCCTCTTTCCCCAGTTCTCTGTCTTGTGGTCTTTACGATTAACGAATTTGGGGAGTCCTCGACCCTCTTAGAATCCATTTGTTCAACACACGAGGGTTCGTTTTATCAACCCCCTCTACCGCTCTAGCCTGTTATTCAACTTGTACATCCTTACGCCCCATACCTTTGTATATATCCCTATACTATACCCCACCTATCCACACGACACCAAAGTCAACATGGCCATGTCACAACAGGAGATCGAGTCCATCCTCGCCCAAGATGGCCCGATGCCCATCGCTATCGTCGGTGTCTCTGGCAGGTTTCCCGGCGATGCTTCGACCCCTGATAAACTTTGGGAGTTGGTTTCTCAGTCGAGGAGTGCGTTGACAGACGTACCCAAGGACCGTTACAACATTGATGGATTCTATCACCCCAGTGCTGAGCGCCAGGGCACAACGAGTACCCGAAAGGGCCACTTCATCTCATCCGACGTCGGTTTATTCGATGCTCCCTTCTTCAAGATCTCGGCGCAGGAAGCCCATGCTATGGACCCCCAGCAGAGACTTGCTCTCGAACTCTCATACGAAGCCTTGGAATCAGGTAAGATTATACAATGTCGTGTCGCGATGCTAGAACACCCCGACATATGCTAACGTACTGCCACCAGCTGGTCTGACGATGGCCGATGTGGCCAAGGCCAAGATGGGTTGCTACCTAGGCACTTGCGTTAGAGATTATGCCGCGATTCGCGCTATTGATCCCGACGACTACCCGTGAGTACCGACGCCACGCCTTAGACATTGTGAGCTTGCCACTTACCAGTTTCCAGTCGCTACGAAGCCAATGGCTCCATGGGTACCGCCATGGTATCCAACCGAGTTTCCTGGTACTTTGACCTCAAGGGACCTAGCTTGACGCTTGACACCGCTTGCTCCTCGTCCCTTGTCTGCTTGCACTTGGCTGTGCAGAGCATCCGCACCGGCGAGTCGAACATGGTAAGACCGAAAGAATCTCCAAGCAATTTTGGTTGCATTAGTGTTAACCAGGACCCAGGCTCTCGTCGGCGCAACCAATTTGATCTTGGCACCACACACATCCAACCATCTCAGTACCTTGTCATTCCTGTCCAAGGATGGCAAGTCGCAGTCGTTCGACCACAAGGCCAACGGTTACTCTCGTGGTGAAGGTGTATCCTTCATCGTCGTCAAGTCCTTGGCCGATGCTTTGAGAGATGGTGACTGTATCCGTGCCGTCGTCCGTGGAACTTCGGTAACCCACGACGGCCGGACCCCTGGTATCAATCTGCCTTCTGCCGAGTCACAGGAGGACCTGATTCAGGCAGCATACGCCAACGCCAACTTGACACCCGAAGAAACCACGTACTTCGAGGCGCACGGCCCCGGTACTCCGGCCGGTGACCCATTGGAGACGGCCGCCATCTCCAAGGTATTTACCAAGTACCATTCCCCCGACTTTCCCCTGTACGTGGGATCGGTCAAGTCCAATATCGGCCACTTGGAGGCAGCGGCTGGTATTGCCGGTCTGACCAAAGCCATCTATGCGCTGGAGAAGGGCCAAATACCTCCTAACATCTGGTTCGAGAAAGTCAACCCCAAGATTCATCTAGAGGAATGGAATATGGCCGTCCCTACCGAGCTTCTCCCTTGGCCCACGGATGGCCTCCGACGTGCTAGCATCAACTCTTTCGGATACGGCGGTACCAATGCTCATTGTATCATTGACGATGCTTACCACTACCTCTCGAGCCGTGGACTTATCGGGCGACACAACACCGCCCCCACCGTGCCGCGACCCGTATTCAAGCCGTCCAACGCTCTCGAGTCTCCGGACACCGACGCGACCACTTCAGGCTTCGCCACTAGTGCTATGAACTCGGAGGATGCCAGCACCGAGGGTACCACGACGCCCGCGTCGGATATCGGTAGCGTGACGGATTTGGGTGTCATCTCCTCCACGCCGCAGCTGATTGTCTGGTCACACCATGAGCAGAACGGTATCGCAAGGACTGCCAAGGACCTACAGACATATCTCACCGAGAACACGGTCCTTCCTACCGAAGCGCCGACGCACCTCAAGCGCTTGGCCTACACGCTATCGGCGAGACGCACCCGGCATCCCTGGGCATCTTTCGTCGTCGCTTCCGACCTCGACGAGGCCGTCAAGGAACTCGGCATGCCTGCCAAGCATTTACGGCCTTCGGAGAATTTGGCTTCGGTGTGGATCTTCACCGGCCAAGGTGCGCAGTGGTTCGGCATGGGCCGAGAGCTTCTCGCCTATCGCACTTACAGAACCCGCATCGAGGAGGCTGCCGCCCATCTCAAGTCTCTAGGTTGCGAGTGGGACCTTGTTGAAGAACTCGGAAAGAGCCAGGCCGACTCCCGCGTCAACGAACCTCAGATCAGCCAGCCGGCCTGCACGGCCGTACAGGTTGGCCTTGTCGACCTCCTGAAGGAATGGGGCGTATCTCCCGACTTCACCGTCGGTCATTCCAGTGGTGAGATCGGTGCCGCCTATGCCAAGGGCGCCCTTTCTCGCGAAGCCGCTTGGACCGTTGCCTATCATCGCGGTCGTCTCTCCGCCAGCCTCAACATTACCGGTGCCATGTTGGCAGTCGCTCTGGGCGAAGAGAGCGTACAGCCTTTCATCGATCAATGTACCTCGGACCCCAAGCCGGTCATTGCCTGTGTGAACAGCCCCGAGAGTGTTACGCTCTCGGGCAGCGAGGAAGGCATCGATGAGGTGTTGAAGCACATCGGCAGCCAAGCATGGGCGAGGAAGCTCCTGGTCAAGACTCCCTACCACAGCCCGTTCATGAGGAAGTTGGCCGAGCCTTATCTGGAGTCCATGCAGGGTATGACGGGCGGCGAACCTACTTCTGCTCGTATGTTCTCGTCTGTCACCGGCGAAGAGATTGACGACGCTGGTCTCCTCAACCCTCAGTATTGGGTCGACAACATGGTCAACTGCGTCCGTTTCAGCCCCGCCACGGCGGCTATTCTGCGTGAACCTACTGTTGCCGGCAAGCCTGTCGTGCTTATGGAAGTTGGACCCCACGGTGCTCTACAGGGACCTCTCAAGCAAATTATCAAGGCCGCGCCGACCCCACCGTCCGAGTTCAACCTGTTCAGCTTGCTCGCCCGCAAGGAGGATGCCATTCGGACTACTCTCAAGGGTGTAGGCATCTTGTTCCAGAAGGGTCTTCCTATCGATGTCAGCAAGGCGAATCACCTCGACTCCAAGCAGGAACTCCCCAGCTTCTTGGTAGACTTGCCACCCTTCTCTTGGAACCACAACACGCGCTTCTGGTACGAATCCGCTCTATCGTATGCTTACAAGAACCGGAGCGAGCCCAAGCACGATATCCTGGGTGCTCGCGACGTTTTCTCTGGCGATGCTGAGCCGGCTTGGCGCAACTACTTGCGGCCCTCCGAGATTCCCTGGGCTCGACACCACGGCGTTGGAGATGTCTTCCTGTTCTCCGCTGCCGGCTTCCTCACCATGGTAGTTGAGGCCATGGTTCAAACCGCCGATCCCGGCAAGGTTGTCGAGGGCATTCAGTTCCGTGACGTCTTCCCCGGTCCCCCTATTACCCTTACCGACAACGAAGACCAACCGGTTGAGACTAAGCTCCAGCTCCGCAACTGGCGTCTCGCATCCCGCTCTCTCACTACATACTGGAAAGAGTTTAGCATCTCTAGCCGATCCCGCGACGGCACCTGGACTCAGCACAGCACTGGTCTTGTCTCGCTGAAATACGCACCAGACAACCACGCCTCTAGCTTTGCTGACGAACAGGCTTCCAACAACGAGGTTTACAAGAGTGAGTATGCTCGTCTTGCAAACAGCCAGCTTACTCCCCACACGAGCGAAGAGTTCTACAGCAAGTATGAGAAGCTCGGCATGCGTTGGGGCGAGACGTTCAAGACGCTGAAAGAATCTCGCACGGCTGGTAACACAGTTGTTGCCACCCTCGAGGTTCCCGACACGCAGTCTTGGATGCCGGTCCAGGTCGAATCTTCCTACGTCATCCACCCTGCCACTCTTGATGGCATCTTCCACGTGCTGTTGGCGGCCGAGACGGTTGAAAAGATTGCTGTTCCCAAGTATATTGAGCGCATCTACGTCTCGACTAAACTACCTACCGAACCTGGCTCCAAGCTCCAAGGTTATGCCGAGATCAAGGAGAGGTGGGCGGACGGCAGCAACGGCACCGTTGTTCTCTCTGACCAGAAATGGGACGAGCCTCTGCTTATCTTTGAGGGCTTGAAGCAGACCGACTACGACTCTGGCGCTAAGGAAGGGGAGGAAGACGAGGCCCAGATTAAGGCTGTTCGCAAACTCGGTGCTTACTCGACGTGGCACGTCGACGTCGAGAACTCGCCTGATACGCTCAGGGAACTTCTCACCGAGGCTGTGGACAAGGCTCCTCAAGTCCCTTACGATGAGGTATACGACCTCGAGTGGTGTGCCTACATTGTGTGCAAGAGAATGGCTGCGCGATTCACCGAGGAGGATGCCAAGCGCATGACCCATGCCCACCAGATCTTCTACGGCTACATGAAGAATCAGGTCGCACTGGCCAACGAGAACAAGCTCCCTTGTCAGACTCCGGAGTGGCTTACCGCCAGCAAAGAGACCGAGGACGAGGTGCTTGCTCGGGCGGCCATTACCAGTCTCGAAGGCAAGATGATGGTTCGCATCAGCGACAACATCGAGAGCGTCCTCTTGGGCGAGATCGAGCCCTGGGAGCTCATGAACCACGACAATGCCCTGAACGAGATGTATCGCTACGGTCTTTCCGACGAGCGCACTCCCGCAGTCCAGTGCGAATACATCAAGCACCTCGCCGCCAAGAAGCCCCTCCGCATTCTCGAGATCGGTGCTGGTACCGGTTCCGCTACTAGCCGCATCTTCGCTGCCCTGGGTGAGAACATTGCTGGCAAGCTCACCAAGTATACCTACACGGATATCTCTGGCTCTTTCTTCGCCGAGGCGGCTGAAGAGTTCAAGGAGTACCGTTCCCTGATGGACTTCAAGGTCTTGAACGTCGAGAGCGAGCCTGCCCAGCAAGGCTTCGAAGAGGGCACATATGATGTCGTCGTCGCCTTCCAGGTTCTTCACGCCACCTCCAAGATCAGCACCACTCTGGCTAATGCCCGCAGGCTACTCAAGCCGGGCGGTAAGCTCATCGTCACAGAGTTGACTAACAAGATCGGTAGACGATCTGCCGTCTTCGGTCTGCTCGCTGGTTGGTGGTTGGGCGAAGATGATGACCGTCACTGGGGTCCCGAACTTTCCGAAGAAGGTTGGGATGAGCGCCTCAAGTCCGTCGGCTTCAGCGGCGCTGATCTTTGCTACCGCGATCGTGACGATATCGGTTGGTCATCTACCCTCGTGGCCTCGACCAACCCTGCCGTACCCGAGATCTCTCCTCTCACCAACGTCACTATCGTCACCGGCTCTGAAGAGTCTGATCAGGCCAAGGGTCTAACCGAGCAGCTTACCAAGAAGCTTACATCCGAGGGAGCCAGCGTTGACAAGAAGACTCTGGCTGAAGTGACCGAAGCTGACTTGACTCAGAACCGCGTCATTGTCACTGCCGAGGTTGAGAACTCGGTCTTGACCACGATGAGCGAAGCTGAATATGCTGCCATCAAGAATATCTTCTTCCGTTCTGACGGCACTCTCTGGCTCACTCAAGGTGGCGCCACCATCGACACTCGCCGACCTGCCCTGAACATGATCACAGGTCTGGCGCGCACCGTTCGCGGCGAAGCCCCTGAGATCCGCCTCGCTACCCTCGACCTCGACCCTGAGGTCTCGCTCGATGCCGCATCCACTAGTGACGCCATCTTCCACGTCCTCAATGTTCAGGGTGAGGCTGCCAACAACGAGTATGAATTTGCCGTTCGCAAGGGTGCTCTCCACATCCCTCGCCTCGGCACCGACGAGAACCTGAGCAGGACGCTCAAGCCCGATGAGGATAATGAAAATGCAATCTCTCTTCAGCCTCTTAAGCAGGCTGGCCGTGCCCTCAAGCTGAACCTCAAGACCACCGGCGAGCTTGACAGTTTCTTCTACAATGACGATGTCGAGTACCAGAAGCCGCTGGGTGATTCCGAGGTCGAAATTGAGGTCAAGGCTGTCGGTCTAGACCAGTTCGACATGGTCGTTGCCGTGGGCCAGATCTGGGACGTCAACCTTGGCCTCGAATGTTCGGGCGTGGTCACTCGCGTAGGCAAGCATGTCTCTGACTACACCGTCGGTGACCGCGTCTTGACCGTTGCCAACGGTTGGTACAAGACCTATATTCGCAACAGCCAGGAGACCTTCCAGAAGCTACCCGAGTCCATGTCCTTTGAAGAGGGTGCTTCTCTGATGATCTCGTACGGCACAGCTGCTTACAGTATTTACAATGCCGCTCGTCTCGAGGCGGGTGAGACTATCCTTATCCACTCTGCTGCCGATGTCCTCGGCCAGGGCGCGATCCAGATGGCTCAGCACATTGGCGCCGAGGTGCTTGTCACGGTCTCTTCCGAGACGGAGAAGAATCTGCTCAAGGAGAAGTACGGAATCCCCGAGGGTCACATCTTCAGCAACAAGGACGCCAGCTTCGTCCAGGGCATCAAGCGTGTCACTAAAGGCGAGGGTGTCCAAGTCGTCATCAACACTCTCACCGGCGAGTTGCTGCGCCAGACCTGGCACTGCATCGCGCCCTTTGGCCGCTTCGTCGAGCTGGGTGTCAAGGATATCAAGTCCAACACGGGCCTAGACATGGTACCGTTCCTGAACAATGCCTCGTTCACTGGTGTCAACATCCTGCAGATGTACCGCACCAACAAGCGTGCCTTTGGTAAACTCATGTCCAGCGTACTGAAGTACTACGCCGAGGGTGTCTTCAAGCTAGTGCCCCTTAACATCAAGAAGTTCTCCGAGATTGCCGATGCCTTCCGCATCCTTCAATCCCGCCGCTCCCTAGGCAAGCTCGTCCTACAAGTCGTCGACGATGACATCGTCCCTGTCACCAGGGGCAAGAAGCCCGAGCTCAAACTCTCTCCCAACGCCACTTACCTCCTTCCCGGTGGTACCGGTGGTCTGGGACGCGCCATGTTGACCTGGATGGCGGACAAGGGTGCCAAGTACTTTGCTCTCGCCTCTCGTTCAGGAGCTTCGAACCCCGAGGTGCAGGCGCTCATCGATCAACTGGCCGCCCGAGGTGTACAGACCCGTGCCTTTGCTGCCGATATTGGTGATCCGGCTCAGTGCGCCAAGGTCCTCGAGGAACTGGCCCAGACCGACTTCCCGCCCATCAAGGGTACAGTTGTCCTGGCCATGAACGTCAAGGTAAGAAAGCCACTACAAACTAACATGACTGTATCTAATACTAACACCTTTCCAGGACTCCATGTTCGAAACCATGTCCCTCGATGCATGGAAGGGCGCCATCCAACCCAAATACTACGTCACCACCAACCTCCACAACCAACTCCCCAAAGACCTCGACTTCTTCATCACCATGTCCTCCGCAGCCGGCCAAATCGGCTCCATCGCCCAGAGCAACTACAACGCCGGCAACGTCTTCCAAGACGCCATCATGTACCACCGCCGCACCCTCGGTCTCCCGGGTACATCGATCGACCTCGGCTGGATGGGCGACATCGGCTTCGTATCGGAACAAGGCAAAGTCCCCGAGATCGTCGCCTGCGGCGCCCCACAAATCGGTTCCGCCCAGTTATGGGCCATGCTCGAAGAAGTCATGGCTGGCGAGGTCCGCAACCAACCCATCCTCGGTCTCGCGAGCGGCGGTTTGGTCAAGGCCAACGGATTCGACGAACCCTACTGGTTCACCGACGCGCGCTTCGGTCCCCTCCGCGCCTACGACTCTACCACACTAAACGCCAAACTCAACAAAACCAACAACAACAACTCATCCATCGATCTAGCGGCTCTCATAAGCGCAGCCAAAACCTCATCCGAAGCCACGAATGTCGTCTGTCAGGGATTGATGGCCAAACTGGCCAAAGGTCTGATGATGGAACTGGAAGATCTCGACCCGGCTAGACCGATCAATATCTACGGTGTCGATTCTCTCATCGCGGTCGATATACGCGCTTGGGCGCTGAAGGATCTGCAGAGTGTCGTGCATGTTTCGGAGATTCTGAAGAATCAGCCCATGGTGGAGTTGGCCGGGCATATTGCTTCCAAGTCGAAGCTTTTGCCTGCTTTCAAGGCTTAGTTTTTTATGAAGGATGTTTTTAGGGGGGGTTGTTTTCTTTTTTTGGATTCTTTGCATATATTCAAGGTTACCTGATGGAAGGTAGATACATATTATGGTGGCGTCTAGGCTTTGGTTTGGTTTGGACATTTTGCAGGGTTGTTATTTCTTCTCACTTTTTTGTCTTTTCTTTTTTTTGGTTTATGTATGTATGTATGTATGCATGATGAATGTTTTCTTAGACGACCTAGAATTTTATGACTGCACAAGACAATATTTTTCCTAAAGATACAGCACTTGATGTTTTTACAGGTGCAAGTAAAAAGTGACTTGTTGTTTACTTCGTACCTTACTTAGCAAGCAAGTAAGTGACATTGTTGTGATATTTCCCATTACATACGAGTACACGTATAAGTACAAGTATGCAAAAGCGGCACCTCTAGTCTAAAGTCCAGAGTATCTAGACGTACAGAGACAAGGTTGGTTAACCTTGTACGCGATCAAAGTACCTACTTTCCTTGCGTTATCTAAGGTTAAGTAATATAACGCATACATATTATTATTCACCTTAAAATCCCCTTCAACTTATGCTGGTAATTACCTGTTAATAATCTACCGGTAGTTCTAGGCCCTTGACACGAGCTTTTCGTATACCTAACCTAACCTATAACGTATACATGTAAATAGATACCAGCAAGTTAAAGTATCATCTCCAAAAAAAAAAACGTATACCTACTTACTCACAGCTGACTAAACAAAACAGAATATGCACATATACCTACAACACAGGCAAACACTTTTTTTCCTCTATCTACACGTACGTGTATGTATCTAATAAAATAAAATAAACACAAAACGTCATGCACCAGCAACTTGTTAACATTTGGTTTTTGGCCCATGCACATTCTTTCAGTCGTTGGTGCAAAGTTTCTCGTTTCTCGTTTCTTTTCCGGTGGACTTTTTTTCTTTTAGAGGGGGGGTCTCGTCTCGGCGCTTCGAGTTGCGGATTTCTTTCTTTCCATTTCGGGAATTTCGGGATGAGGGTCCTCCGTCTTTTTTTTTTTGCGCGGGTAATCGGGATTAGAGGTCAAGTGATAGGTAGGTAAGAATTACCGCTAGAAGTAAATGGGGGGGGTTTTTATTCTTTTTTATATGAGCGGTTAGTTGTGTACACTGTCTAGACTCTAGACAGTGTCAAGAAAGCATGGCGGCTTGACATACCATGTTCTCTGAGAAGCAGGGAGAAAATATGAATAGAGAATCCATCATCTCATCGCGAGGACATCTGTTGAAAGAAGGACGTCCTCCATCGAAAAGTCTTAGAATAGTCCGAGAGCTACCGTAACATGCATCCGTGTGGTCACGAGGCCGGAGATGACGACTTTGAACGAGCAACGTGTTTCTGTTATCCACATTCTTCCCGGCGTACTAGTCTATTCGTAGGCGGAACCTCATTCTCCATCTCAGCATCTGGGGTTACATGCTTCCAATGTCCGCATAGAAACTAGTCAGATGCTTGCTTGCTTCGGTTCCATCCGTCCAGTCCAGCTTAGCGAGTGCGTGCGTGCGTGAAAAAGAAGAATCATTATCCACTTTCCCTGGCCGAGACCTCAGGATGATGGTCCAGGATTTCCCAAGTACCTGGTTCGATTTGTAAAAGCGGTAATATAGATTAGACTAATACCCCCACGAGAGAAGCATATAAAGATGCAGATCATTCCGCTTGTGAAGACCGTGCAGCCGTTCTTCCCTGTAAACAGATCAGCTACAGACCAGCCATTTTGAAACTTAGTTGTCGTTCCTCGTCCGTCTATCAAGATGAAGTGCGTCGCTGCTGCTCTTGCTCTGTTGGGCGCTGCCCAGGCCCATTGTAAGTCGCGTGGCGGATGATCCCCGGGATCCGGTATGAAGTAAAGCTAACGTGTTGATAGACACCTTCGTATGTTCTCGCCCGTCCACCTCGGGGGAACCGGGATGTTGCACCTCCGTACTCGTACTAACAGAGATGATAGCCCGGCCTGGTGTACAATGGCGTGACGGAAGCAGACTGGACATTTGTGCGTGAGACGACGAACCACTACTCGCACGGCCCCGTGCAAAGTGTGTCCGACTCGCAACTCCGATGCTACGAGATCAGCCCTGGCTCGAATGGCGCCGGAACCAAGAACGTCAACGCCGGCGACACCGTAGGCTTCCGTGTCGACACGGTGATCCAGCACCCCGGCCCCCTCCAGTTCTACATGGCCAAGGCGCCCGACGGACAGACGGCCGAGACCTTCAACGGCGACGGTGCCGTCTGGTTCAAGATCTACGAGGAACACCCCACCGTCACCGGTACCGGCCTCGTCTGGTCCTCTGAAAACAAGGCCGAGGTCTCGGTCAAGATCCCCAGCTGCCTGGCTCCCGGTTATTATCTGCTGCGTGTTGAGCACATTGCTCTGCACAGCGCCGGCTCCACTGGAGGCGCTCAGGTAAGCCTTTATCCTTCTCTTCCATGTGCCATTCATTTGCATGCAAATGCACAATTTGGCTTCCCTCCATATTAGCCGCCCACGTTTCTGCTCCGAGATACTTACTTACCTGTCCAACCACAGTTCTACCAAGCCTGCGCTCAACTCCACGTCTCCGGCAGCGGGACCAAGACCTTCTCCGGTGTCTCCATCCCCGGCGCCTACTCTGTAAGCAAAATACCCTCCATCTTCTCTCTCCATGTTCCCGACTAATATCGTTCGACAACAGGCTTCCGACCCGGGTATCCTGATCAACCTGTACTACCCCGTGCCCACGAGCTACAAGAACCCCGGCCCGGCCGTCGTTTCGGTGAGTTTTTGCCTTGATCTTACCTAGGTACTCATTAACCTCCTTGCTAACGTCTTTTTCTTTCTCCGCAGTGCTAAACGTAAAAAACAACATCCTTTTCTCTCTATCGCGATTCTTCAGACGGTAAAGCGGTCAAAAAAGGAGGCGGGTTCGGACTTTAGTTAATGGCCGAGTCTAAGACTTTCTTCGGCTTGGGCTGAAAGTGGTGTTATGCATATATGCGGGGTGGAACCCCTTGGCGGGAACGCCCCGGATTGCGTCAAGCGATGATTACCAACGATCCCGATGCTTGTCCCCATTTCTCTTGCACGGTTAAAGAAAGGCTAGATAGTTAGAATGAATGGATGGATAATTCAAAAATATTTTCAGTTCAATGAGCTTTTTTAAGTAAAGAAGATACTTGCTCTCCCCGTCGAGTTGAATGCCAAGCGACGACGGTCTGGTAGTCCTGATAGAAGAGGAAGTTCGCGGCGTGAGTTTGAGACGAGAACGCGCGCTAATATGCTTATAAATAAAAATAAAGTATTGGACTACCTACCTTAGGCAGATACAAGTTAAAGCGGCGATTGATGACTCCGATCGGCATAATCTGTGGTAACGATTCGTGATCGGTCAGAACCAGACGGACAATTATTCTACTGTATGAATCGTGAGCTCTGCTCTGGCTTCTCTGTTTGAAGTGAGTTTTAAGTATATCCAGAATAAAGTACGCGGCAGCAAAAGGTTATATTAATGTTCTTGCTGCGTACATGACATTGATGACGTCGCTACCCTGACTTTTTGCATTCCTCACGTAAGACGGGCAGGTGCAGGTGCAGGTGCAGGTGCAAGGCAAACAGAGAATCTATAACTTCCTATTTGCAAGTTTACTTGCACGTACATACGGTATATTATGCGGGCATGTTAGGCTTGACTCAGCTGATACAGAATTTGATCGCATAGCTTCGCCTTGAACAACCAACAAAAAAGATAAAAAGGCTACCTACGGTCCACGGAGATATGGGCGGAATACGGCATGGCATGGTTCTCATTCCCTGCCACGCCAAGAAGCCTCAAGACAGTCTACCGAGGGATCCGAAGGAATCGTAAGAAAAAAAGGTGAGCCGCCAATGAGTGGCGCAGGCCCGTCCTAGCGTCACAATAGGATTGGACCGTCGACAAGAAAGAGGGTCGCGTCCGAGGGCCACCAGCAATCTCTCATGCATACAATAGGCAGGTTATAAATACAAATATGCATGTCCGAAGCAGCTCATCGTGGGGCCCTTTTACTCCAAAAAGGTCACTTTTCCTAAGCTGATTTGTGGGAAGTTGGGTCAAGTCAGTCAGCTTGCTTGTCAAGTCTTGCTGGCTTGTTCTGCCTCTCCATTTTATATGTATTTTCTAACAAGGTCCGAAAATGCCAGCTTACGGCTAACGCTTTATTATTCCCATGCCCCCCCAAGGCCCTGCCTAGTAACCTAGTCGAGTAATCAAATCGAGGGTGTTGCTTTGAAATCCCGCCCTGGTATTGTTGGATAAGACAACATCCACACCTTTTTTACTTTCTTCTCATCCTCTCTAATCGCGTTGAAAAAATATTACGAAAGAAGCCAGGGACAGTGAGTTAAGTTACAGCCAGGCTATCATTCTATTATTTTTATATAAACTTGGGCATTGTGTTCTATCAGTAGATCCTTTACTCAAAAGCAACCAAGGAATCAGACACAATATTCCGCGCATAGAAAAAAGAAGTACAAGGAAACCAAAAAAAAAAAAAAAGAGTTAAAAGAAGACAAAATGCATGGAAGTCGTCGCGCCGAGTTTCGCCGCAACCTAGTCGGCATTGCGCAAGTCCTCTTCGCAGGCGTCATCTTCCTCGTCTTCGTGCTCGCCTTTGTCATCCAAGGCGGCGGTATCGACTTGCCCGACTGGACCAAGACTTTCCAGGGCACCACTCCCGAGCAACAGGCTGATTATACTGCCCGTTTACTGGCAACCGTCCTTGTCATCAGCGTCATCATCGTCTCTGCTGGCGCCTATCTCGCTAGGCGTAGCATGTAGTTGCAAAAAGAAGGAAGAGAAAAGCCAAGAGAAGGCTGTTGTGCGACCGTCAGTCAGTCAGTCAGTCACATTGCGACCGAAGCAACAAAAATGGTTCAAAACAAAATGCGACAAGCCGCGACCTTGTTTTCTCTCCCCTTTTCAAAAAACTTTGCGCCCAATTTGAAAAAGTTTTTGCGCAGGGAAGAAGAAGGAAGGAAGGAAAAAACCGCAAGTCGCGCCAAACAGTGCGACTTTCTTCCACTCTCTTTGTCGGATTGATTGCGATATGACATCATGGCGCCACAACAACAACAACAACGATCGCAACTGGATATAAAAGCTATTGTTGATTGTCTTCAAGAAGAAGATTTGCAGGCGCCATATCCTCTTGGTAAGTACAAAAAACACATTTTGATAATGCGCGTGAGAGATTGTTCACCCCGATTAACCAACGCCGTTTTAGATCTGATGATTTTAAGCTGCCGAGGCGCAATTCATTTTTTCGCAGTTGATTGTGGTCCTATACTCGGTTCAAAATCGCAAAAAGACAATGTGTAACGACATGATTCTGTCGTCATAAGGACCTGCGCGCGCAGGCAGAAAGCGATCAAGGTTTCCTTCAATGACGATTTGCCGACTCGACTCGACTCGACCCGGGCCGTCCCGTCCCGTACCGTCCTGTCGCAAGGGCTAGGTAGGCTAGGTAGGTTAGGCCAGCAACCAAAACAAAACTCCTGCATCCAAAACCACACCGACCGGAAATCGAATCGAATCGAATAGCAAGCCAACAACATGTTACAACGCGACATGAGCTGGTCCATTTCTCGACAAAGACAAGACAAAAACAAGTTTTGTTGTTGTCTAAGAAGGGCAAGGGCCCCAAAAACTTCCAGATACCAAGATCCGTCCCCGTCGCCACTCGACCGCACACACCATATAGGTACTCGCTAGGAGGAGTCGAAGAGGATGACTTTCCAACATGCGCCGCCCAATACCTCACCCTTCCCACGCACACGCGCGCTGGGCCCAGAAGTCGAGTCAAATCTCAGGAATGGTCATTTGGATACCGTTGGTCAAAAGAACATATATAGGGCTCCCAAGATAAGGTAGACAGGCCTACACCTTGTGTCCTCGAACACAAAATACATGGTCGTACATGTTCAAAAACCTAACCTGACCGGGTGGTTGGTCAATAACTTAAAACCGAACCCTGTCACATGTGTACGTGGTTTGGTTTCCAGGTTACATCACATTGGCGCTTGGACAGATACCCATCATCAGGCAGAATCTGTACATAGGTACATACATAACAAGACGGAAGTCGGTACATATATAACTTGACATAATCCCACCCAGTCTCAACTAGTGACGAAAGTAAGTGCGTACATTGTCTCAGCTATGTACTTAAATTAGATAACCTAGGGGAATATGACTGCAGGTGGTCAGCCATACAAGGCTCTGACTGGCGGGTTGAAGATAAGACGATCCGACTAAACGTAAAGACTATAAAACGCAGGAGGATAGATAGGCCACCGACCATCTCTATTTACTTGTAAAGCGACTCCTTACCACTTCAAACACTTTTTGGATACTATCTACTCAATGCTCATGTGGCCGTGTTGTAAAGAAATCGCAGAATATATTGACACAGGATAATAAAAGCGCATCTCCATGTTATACCGGTTGACGTTCATACACGGGTATTCAAGGTATCTCATGGTGACATGGACCCCAGACCATCCTGTCCTGTATTTTCCTCCCTCGTAAAAAAAACAACGCATCCATATAAATATATCTCTAGGTAAACTTAACAACAAGCAACGCAGCAATTAAGGGCAAAACTGCCATCATAATCACCGTAAAAGTAGCCGCCGAAAAGACCTGCTTCCTGGGTCCTTCCCGAAGCATAGAATCAAAAATAACATCCAGTCTTTCCGCCATCTGCGCTTCTCCAAACCCATTCTTCACTCGCTCGACCCCGGCCTTTGACATCTCTGCTAGTTGCTCGGGCGAGAGTTCATGAAGGACATTCCTCATCACATCTGTCCATTTACCGACCTTGTCGGGTGATCTCAACCAACCCGTGACATCCTCGACCACAGTCTCCGTCGGCCCGCCGCTATCGGCAGCCAGCACGGGGAGGCCGCGCAACATAGCCTCGAGAGGCACTATTCCAAAGTGTTCATTCGTCGGCGTATACACGAGTAGCCTAGCCGAGGAAAGGAGCATCTCTTTCAATAATTTAGTGACGTTGTGCAAGAAGACGACTTCGACGTCGCGGGGAACAGCGTGTGCCGTCTGCGGTGTGCGGACTGTCATATTCTTAAGCCCTAAGGATTCAGCCAAGGATACTAATTCGGCGTGATAGTTTACGTTCTCGGACACGCGGGGATCGTAGCCGCCCGCCACAGCCAGTCTGACGCCAGACCGCTCAGCGGGAGTTAATTGTGCGAAAGCGCGAATGGCCAATGCGATGTCCTTCTTGCGCTCGAAACGGTTGATGCTGAGGATGAATTTCATTCCTTTCCACAGCGGTTCTGCGTCTTCCTTGATCTTCTTCTCTTCGTCCGAACTCTTATTATGGGTATTCGTGTCGACGCAGGGATACACCGTCTCGAGAGTCTTTCTCGCCGCAAGACCAGGCCATGTCCTGCTCACGACCCCCTTCGTGAAATTCGAATTAACAGCAATGGCGTCGGCAAAGCTCATGCTCCATTGCTCCCACATATCAAACGGTACTCTGTACATGCGTTTCCACCACTTCTGTCTACCCTGCGCGAGAAGGAGGTCCGGGAAATGGCAATAGAAAAATATGCGTCCGCGCGGGTAAACGAATTGTAAGAGTGGTAAGCCGGCGCTCAGCTGGTCGACAAAGAACGCATCGGGTTTGAGATTGTTCAGATCTGAGCTGAGGTACATCTGCAGAATAAGGTGGAGTTGGCGAAGGATGGCGCAGAGAATACTAAAGCGGCCGAGAATCGAAGGGGGGACGATGGTATTCCCGCCGACCTTGATGTTCTTCAAGGTGCCTGCGTTCATGCATTAGTATGTCTGATCGGCTATTTGGAATTGAAAGGAAGACCGGTTCCATACCATCTCGAACTTCGTCAAAACAATGGCCGGGATCGCAGTGGTTAGTATATATGACGACTTTGTGTCCGCGCTTCTGCAGTCCTACCGCGGCATCCACGACAAGCCTCTCTGCACCCCCAATGCCCAGATCGGGGTGTATGAAGACTATAGTCTTGCTGCGCTCGCTGCTAGTCTTGGTTTTCTCGCCCATAGTGAAGGTGAAGAGGCAAGGCCCAGTGCCATTGCCTAGTAGGCCCCCGGTAATTCGTATCGACGGACCTCACAGTCAAAATGCCGTCTACTATAGGAGATTGGGAACCTGGTGAGGATGCAGTTCGAGCTTGAGGGGGGGAATTGACGTAACTGTAGCCTGTAGGTACCTAAACAAGGGAGCTCCACGCAATGATGGATGATTTTCAAAAGCTCCAGAGCAGATACGTCTGTCACTTTCAGCCCTATTGACCCCACATACCCCACCTTCCAAATCCCGCTAAGGTTAGGTTAATTTGCTCTGAGTGGATGTCACTAATCCTCGTACCCCCACGACCTCTTATTTCGTTTTGCTTGAGTTCACCAAGCACCCAAGGTGTGCCCGGCCAAGGTACTCGTATGTTTAAATGTGACAAAAGGAGATGGACTCTACATGTTCGGGATGCCGGTTAGAAACAGGAGGTCAAACACACAAGGAACTGATGCCTTAGACAAAAAGTCTCCAAATGCCGCTGCATGACATTCACATAACACCAGTCCTGACTCCTATCTAACTAAAACCATTGAAATAATAAGTTTTATGACATGTGACTTATATTATCCGTGTTCAACCAAAACTGGAATGTTTGGCAAGCCGGTTAATGTAACCCTTCAAGGCGTCGTAGTCCCAAAGATAAAAAACATAGGCAAAAAGGGTTATCGGAATGCACAGAACAAAGAACCACCACCATTTAACTGATGATTGGCCAAGGAGGTTGAGGTTCATCCCAAATAATCCAGAGGTAAAGCTTAGTGGAATAAACAGTGTCGCTAGCAACGTGAGTTTCTTGACCCTCCCTGACTGTTCAATGGCCTTGCGAGACTCCTCTATCGCGGTTACATTCATGGCCAGGGCCATGCCCTTGTAACACATGTTTACCAAATTGGCACAGCGGGCATGTAGCTGATCATAATCCTCCTGAAGACCCTTTGCAGTGAATGGTCCACCGGGGGCACCGAAGCTTAGGAAATTGGCCGTCTTGTCCTCGGCACTCTTCCAGTCATAACCGGGCGTGCCGCCATCACTGGGCGTCGGAATCCCTGCAGTGACCCCACCCGATAGAGCGACGCTGTGGTCAGCTAGCTTGCGAAGTGCATGGTTACTATCCTTTAATTGTTGTGCATGCCGACTAAGGATCGTTGAGAAGTACTGGAAGGTCCCAAGCGTAGCCGACGGAACAAAACCGGCAGCTACGCCGTTCATGTGTTCCTGAATTCTAGACTCCATCAGGTTTAAAAACTGTGCCTCGGAATATACGGCGTGGGCAAACAATGGAATACACATGGAAAGAGGGTCATGGGGCGCTTGCCGTGCCAGATCGACAAGCTCGATTAAGGAATCGTATTGCAGGGGCAGCACAGCCGTGCTTTGCTGGATGCGTGCCTTGGCGTTCTCGTCTGTGTCAAGGTGAGCTGTGGTTGTTCGAAAGGCCATCTTGTGATGGTGTTGTAGGATAGGCAATGCTACGGGTTCCGCCTCAAGGTGGTGTGTCCACGGGCCAGGGGGGGACTTCTCCAGAGGTCTACCTTGATCCATCCAGACGATGACTAAAATGTCAGTTAATAGACGTCTTCCCCAGTTGTGCGTTGATATATTACTTACTAGCCCAGCTTCCGTTCGATCTTGTAAGACAAAAGGATATCCATTGCTCAACCACCGAGACAGAATTGCATACGGTTGAATACTCGCGCACAATCGAGTCCCCACAGCGTGCTTTGGACCTCAGTTGTTGTCTCTTATATTCCGCAAGCTCGGCGGACTGATCAAACCTTTGCCATGGAACATCCTGGTTCCCAGATACATTTCGAAGAATAAGTGTGCTTACGCAAAGGCGATGGATGTTGTTTGCTGAGGAAGCAAGCGAGGGTGTGCTGTAACAATGTTTGAGAGTATTCGCGATCAAGAAGTCCATATGTCTCCTGAAAAACTCGGGATCTATACTGTACTTGCTTCCAATAGCCGCTAACCAGGATGGTGATATGGATCCACGAATGAATACTATCTCTCCCGTCGCGCTTTGTGTCTCTGAGGCGGCAGTGTCACCAGAGGCAGTATTGGTAGCGAAGAATGCATCATGTTGTCTTGGGCTATAACGCTGGACGGGCCATTTCCCTGCCCGGCTGTTGTAGACGACGACCAAATCGTGGGCAGGTTCGGAAATCGATGGAATAAGACCTCTACCTTCTTCTTTTCTCGAGTTGAAAATAGTACGATCAGAGATCAGCCAGTCAACGATATCTCTATAGTGGTCCCCCGGGAAGACAGAAACACCCGAGGTTCGCTGCGATAAGGAAAGTATTGCTCGGGCATAGTCTTCAGGCGTGGCTGTGAAGACGAATGTTAGCCCACAGTCAACGTCAAGTAGCCTAAGGGGTATAGGCCGATTGAACATGCAGTCTAGGTATACAGGATAGGCGCTCGACAGGACTTACAGGCGGGATTTCGGAGGCTCATTTTTCTGCTTGCTGAGATATGCGCCCGAAAGTGTTCTCCGTCGCCACTACGCGCTGCAGGCCTGGCTAAACAATGTTCCCAAAGATGTGTCAATGTAGAAACGCGGACCAGAGGATGCGAAGTCACAAAAGCTGACAACCTCCAGATTATGCGGTGGGCTGCCGACAGTCAAGAAGCTTCGCCCCTGCATTGTCGTAGTCTTCGATCGATCCTTCTCTATATGTAACATCCAGAAAGTGATATATTGGTCTGGAATGCACCCGGACCCAGCTAAAAAGGAACGGTAGGAACCCAAGTCTATACACCTCTATCTCGCCTTCCTCGTACAGCTTCAATGGCCGCGTGAAGATTACCTACCTAAGGTAAGCAAGGTTAATTACTTGGATTAGCGATACCAATATTTGCAACATTGTTAGAGAGAGATACCGGCGACACGAGGATAACCTACACCACGCCTCTCAACAACATTATGGTGGCCACGCCTCGCACGTTGTGACTTGACAGATGTCGACTACATGTGCCATACCAATTGC
Organism: Poronia punctata; assembly: GCA_022579005.1. Lineage (NCBI taxonomy): Eukaryota > Fungi > Ascomycota > Sordariomycetes > Xylariales > Xylariaceae > Poronia > Poronia punctata. The sequence goes on from MU401526.1 coordinate 119,015, forward strand.
TCACTGATATACTTGTCTTGATCGAATAGCCATATTTAAAAGCACATTATTCTGCAAGACCTTGTTTTCACACCCCAACGATTGACTGCATTAGCTACATTAAGGGTTACTGGTTGAAGAAACTCACTTCCTAACCTAGTCGCTTCGTGTTTACATACAGTTGCGCCTGCTAACGAACGCCCCAAGACATGCAGGGTATGTTTAAGAAATTTGACCGAGCCCATAACCCGTGAAACCGGTGGTTGACGCTTAGAATGAATGGAAAACGAAAGAAAAAAAACGGAGAAAGAAAGGGGGAAAGGGGGGAAAGTGGGAAACCAGGAAGAAAAATAAAAAAGAATAGAGTTCCCCACATGCGCCAGTCTAGGGTATCAATCCCAAGGAGAATAGACCAGGCCAAGCTTTTCCAGTCACAGCTTCCCCTATGTGAAATCCTTCGCATGTCTGTTTAGCGTGCCATCATTATCACGCTTCACTCGCTAACACTCATATCGTCCTCCTCGTCTTCTAAATCTTCGCTATACTTTGGAAGAGGCAGCAGTCCCATCTCACGACGCACATCCCTCTGTATACGTAGGAAGTATTTCCGAAGGGTCGCAAGGCCGCGTAAAAAGCCTCGATCCGGTTCGTCCGGGTGATTAGGAGGGCATGGCTTATCCGTCGCCAAATCGCCAGCCGTCACACTATTGGCAAAGTCCGCCATCTTGAAGTCAATTTCCGCCTTGCGGCTCCGGCGTCTTTTAACTTCCCAGGTATCCTCCGTGTCCGTTGCGAAGTCAGTCGAGTCCTCGGCAGCCGTATCGTTGCCGTCATCGGGCGCCATCGCATCGTAGAACATGAGAAGACTTGCGGCATAAAACCGGTAGCCACACAACCGACGGACTGTAGCTTCCAGCTGGTTGAGCTTCTGGAGGATGGTCGGAATATGCCTGAGAACACTACTATAATCAACACCGTCATATAAGAACATGGTGAGCGTGTCCTGAAACTCCTTGCCGGCCTTCAGATTGCGCCCGTAGTACTTGTCCCGAAACACGTAGGTTTCTGACTTGGCATCCCAGGTTTGGAGCCCGCAGACCCGGACGCCCAGCTCTCTCGAGGTCGTCTCTGCGCACTTGCGTCGCTGGGATTCTTGCTTCTTCGGGCTGGCGTCGACACCGTATTGCCTTGTGCCCATCTTCAAATCCATGATGCAAGGTCTTTTCATTCCGGCCGTAAGATCTTCAAGCAATAGAAAGTATTCGACTCTAGAATCCCGCTGTGTCTGGGCTTCTTTTGGATTTATCGGTCGGGGTATCCTCCTCGGCTCGGCATCCGGGCTAGGAATCGCCGAAGGTACAGCTGAGGACATCTCGGACTTCGGCAATTGAAGTTTCGCCAACGTTTCGTGATCTACGTCTTTCATCACCTCCGCCTCCCCACACTTTTTAGAATCCTGAAATAACGGTGGTAGTTCCATTGCTCCGCCGTCGCCACGATAACCAGCATCATCTGCATCTTCGAAATACTTCAGATCGCCACGAGCTTCGCCGACGTCCATAGGCTTGCGCCGTAACTTGCTGCCGGAATACCGTCGTTTCCGCGTAAGTGGAGAGAACTTTTCCCTCAGAACGTCAGGCTCTGGCGCACTAGTACCAGTTACATCCTTGACGTGCCGTGCGTCGCATGGGCCGAGAACACCGCTTCCTGGCCCCAAATCGCTCTGGTGGTGCACAAGGCTTGCAGGAGTCTTGACATCACGTGGCTTTTCCGACAATGAAGGGCTGCCACACTCCCCGTCAACCAATGGAAGGTTTGATAGTGACCTCGAGGGACGCTGTGCTGATCGCAGGGAGACGGCACGATGATACGACGCAGGCCGCTGGTACTTGTGCACCGTGATGGGCTGTCGCAGAAACGCATCGTTAAAGACCTCATTCCGTAGTTTCTTGTTGACTGTCGTCGCCCCCCAGCTATTAGCATGGCGGTCTTCTAACGACGGTCGAGCAGCTTGCGTGGTCTGGGGAGCATTTTGATCCGGCTTTGAATCCCCCAGCACGTTTGAACTACGCTGTACCATGGCTGCGGATGCGCTCCTAGGACGTTCTCTGATGCCCGGAATCATTGGTTGGAGCAAACTCCGGGGTAGGATATGCTGATTATCAACAAAGGTGACAGTAGGGACAGAAGTGGGTCGCGACTGCAGGGATTGGCTAACTACTCTTCGATGGTTCTGGTCCTCGTAGCCGTTTGATGATGGACGCATCGCCGTCTCGCCGTTGCCGTCGCTGCTCTTGGACAGTGTGCTAGATTCAGCTAGTAACTTCGTAGTTCCCGAGTCTTCGTCTCTCTTAACCACCGACTTCCGACGTGGTTGCTTCTGATACGTCACGTTCAGAACTCCGATATACCTGCAAGTCATAAATTAGTTAGTTTGCGTGTTTATACCCACGGCTGATGCAAGTCATGGCGATACTGGACATCACCAGAGGAGAATTTGTAAAGAGTTTACAGACCTTGGTAGGAAAGGCAGGAGATCCCGGTGGTATCGCTCAATTTTTTCATAGAACTCATTTTCTCGGTTATTAAGCTGCTTGCACACAGCTCTTTTAGAGAATCTCCATATAGTAGTATGACCTCCGACCTGATGCTTGTATGGTATCAACTCAATAGCTTCAAGGGGAACCTTGGGCCCGAGCTGATGCTCGTGTACTACGTCTTCGTAGTACCGAGGAGTAGACCGCGAGGTCCTCGAAGGGGTCTCACACGGTTGGGTCTCAAAGTCAAAATCAATTTCAACAGCGCTATCATGATCTTCTCTGTTGGGCATGTTCCCGCGACGTAGCACGCCGTCCTTCCTACCTTTGGGCTGATCCTCATGACCAACGTCGAGACTTTCGCTTTCCGCCTCTGGCTCATCTGCCTTCACGAGCCACGGGTGAGCCTTGGCCGTCGAAGTACGACTGATGGGCTTCGGGGGCTCCACTTCCTCAATGACACAAGATTCTTCTTCTTCCTCGGATCCCTCCAGACTCTGATGGGGTAGAAACACCGCCGATGATATTTTTTCTTCAGACGACTCCTCATCTTCTTCCACAGACCCTCTGATCTCCGTGGCACGGCCTCCAGGTGCCGCTAAACTCTGTGTATCAGTTCTTTCGGCGGCTTTTGGAACATCACCAGTAGAGGAGGATCTTTTATTAGGGGATGGTCTACCACGTTCAGCCTGTTGCTCCCGGCCATGCTCGAGAGTGAGATACCTATCCTCATGAAGTTCAAAATAATCGTTTTTGTTGCTTTGATCCAAGCCATTCCCGGCAGACACCGCGGCGCTTGGCACTTGATCTTCGGTGTCTGGCACAGGCCGCAAACCCAGAAAATCCGCGGCTCGGCGAGGAGTATCCACGTTTTGCGACTCTTGATCATCATTAGCACCCAAGCGCGGCTGGCCCTCCGTCTGGGGCAGCGAGAGCAACGGTCTTTCGCGAGGTGTCTTGGATTCTCTCCTTTTCACCTTATCAACAGGAAGACCCTCCTTGAAAAATCGAAGACTGTGACTCGCTTTACGACTGCGTGTTGGTTCCATCCCAGCCAGTACTTCAGTGATGGATTTCTCGACTTGACCGTCTTCGTGTCCAACAACATCACCGGTGCCGATGGACCACACTTTCTCGGGGGCCTTATCGCTTCTCCATGCTCGGTACTCGCTACGAGGCTCATAGTTGGGGCCCGAGTCATCTAATGGCACCGTCAGACCATCTTCGTGGTTAACTGGATCGCCTCCATAATTATCCATAGGTAATCTGGCGTCATGGTCCATGTGCGTACGGGATTCTGCTCCCGTACGCTCTAGAGAGTGACCTCTTGCTCGGACCGTAGCAAAGGGATCAATAGCCGTCATAGTTTCAGTAGCAGTAGCCATTGTAACAGGCCCGGGGGATGCTATCGAGAGGGCTGAGTGTGCTGACGAGGGTAGTGAAGGTGAAGAAGCCGCGCGGTTAGGGTCAATACGTCTCTGTTTGGTAGTTGGTATCAGTGAAGGGCCGGAAGACTGTGGTAAGTTCCCGTCGAGGCGCGACCCGCGAAGCGCTTGGCAATTGCTGGGCGCATTATTGTTCTGGGTTGGTCGGATGGGTTCTTTATCGTGGGGATACCCGTGGTCCACTTCGGATTCGAGCTGTCGCTGGTCTGGCCGATTGCCAGAATTAGAGGAAATCCCACGGGCAGATGCAAGAGCTTGAGTCAGCAAAGATGATCCGGTCGACCTAGGTGTAACCAGCGGCGGCCTTGGTCTTTTATTATGATCTCCATCGTCGACAGGAACAGTCGCCGAGGGCGGAGAAGAAGATGGGGCGGACACTGCAGGGGAATGTCCAGGGGGATGGCCGAGAGGGTGTGTTGGAGAGGAGGCGTCGATGACAACGGGACGTGCATGATCAGAGATTGCTTGGGTCTGTGGTTGGGAGCCAGTCAGAGCTGGGGAAGAGGAGGATGGGTCGTCAGTCGCAGAACCAGTGGCAGTAGATGCGGGAGCGGGAGCGGTAGAAGTGATAAGAGGAGTGATAGATGGAGCATTGGCATTGGCATTGAGACTGGCATGGGGAATTGGCGTGACCGGCAGGGACTCGCTCACCCGTGCAGCACATGCGGCATTTTCGGGCTGACAGGAAGGGCTGGACATGAGGTATACATTTGGCGAGAGGGACGGCCTCTTCGGGTTGAGTCAGATTGGGTCGGTAAAAATTATTGAGGGATGAAGAGGTATGGCAACATGTAGTTTTTAGTCTACAGGTCACAGAGTTAAATGCATGATGTGTGTTTTGGATTGAAAGACCGGGTGGCGTCAATGCTGACAGTCGGTATACAAAGTACCTGAAAAGGTTCAATTTAGGGTGGAGAAATGCCCCAGGTGGTACTTGCGTAGTAGCCAAGCAGCTAGAAGGCTTTCTGTGTCACAGCGCATGTCCTCGTCATAGGGACCTTCCAGCACTAGGATAAGTGGAGCTCGACGCTTTCAGACCAAGCAGGAGAGGTCGAATGGGGGTACCGCGTACCTTGTGCCACCGACGGTCACAGCTCAAACACGAGGAATTCAATACTTGCAGTGCCAACCTAACTTATCTCAACCTTGGAACCATCTCTCCACCGGCGCCGCCGCTGCCCAGACGTATGGTAACTCCTGTTGCTCTATCTATCTGTACCAGACTGCAGAAAATCCTGGCACTTTGGTCCATACTTACGAGTACGACCTCGAGTTCATGTACCTACATGTAGGTGGTCTAGGCCGGATATTCCAACGTCGTTGACGCGCTTTTGTAAAGCTTCACGATAGACAGGCCTCCCATATCTTCAGCTCTTAAAAGATTCGAGACTAGCAGGGATGCATCATTCACAATGGCCGCCCAATGTAACCAACTGCCGGCCCGGCGGCTCCCACGTGTCCGGAGTCGGGTTCCAACTATTTTGCCTTGGTTCCCCATTACCTGCCTACAGCTATGTACCTAAAGTACCTAGGTTAGGTTAGGTTAGGTAAAGTACATACCTGCCTGGCTATTATATGTCCATACGTGTACGAAGAGACTATCGTATTCCTTTTCATACCCTCAACTTACATGCCGACACATGAAAAGAGACAAAGAATTATACCAGGAAGATCCCGCCTGCCTTGCTACGAGTATGTACTCAACATGGCTATACGTATATCACAGGTTGTAGCCTGTAGGATACGTGGGTGTGTGTAACGCCATCTTTCCGGTATCGTTATTCAAGAATGTGTCAAGCAAATACGTTAGTCTGGGTCGTTACGTGCCCTATCCAGCCACAGCTGTAACATGATTCACATGATCACTTTAAACTTTGCCAATGAGAACGGCACGGGGGGAAGCAGTGCGATCTGTGCTGTCAAAGGGTAGCCCGAGACAATATTCTGCAAAGTATTATTATATTTTCATGGAAATGATGCAAAATTGTCGGCAGCCTGCCCCGACAGTCGCAACAACAGATGATGCTGGACCACTCTCGTCAGTTGTTACTAGGCTACGTAAATTATAACCACCGGGGAACCTTGATCACGTTTTGCCCCCATTGCTTTTTACAGGTCGACTTCTGCTTCTACCCGTGATCCATATCACTAGATGTGGATAATCATATACCCCGGATCTCGGATAATGCATCCCCGTGGATTGTGCAAGACTTTCCCAAACCTAGTGATTGATAGACATGTTCGATATCCTCCTGACCAGAAACATCAAATACGTCGTCTATTTAGACAGACATGTTTATTTATCCTTATTACTGCCAAGTTAGGAACAATTAAAGGTAACAGTAGTAATTACAAACAAGGCGCCATACGCGCGGCAATTTCTAGTTGATCATCGTTGGTGCGTCTGTGTAATATACCTACCAGAATAGTATGTGTATCTCAAGGAAGACAAATGCGGTACACGGGGGACAAGGACGGACGGATCTTCTATCCGGCCAAGATTGGGCCGGTGTTGGTCGATCAAGACCTTATTATACATCCACAAGCATTCTGTGTGCTCATATTACGACGAGGCCATTATCGTGAAAACCAACCAGGGTAAATCTTAAATGGCCGTGTCTCCAGATTTAACTAAGGTTACTCACTCGTACATACTACAGTAATAGCTTCTTGACCAATCAATCTACAACGTGCCTTTCAAAAAGAGTTGTTTTCGATGCACAGAATTGAAAAACCTAAGTTAACCTACTGCTGCCTGCATATTATGACTATCAACCCCATATGTTGCACATAGATTGCATCACGGGCGTTTGTACATCCTACCTATTTCGATAACTGGAGATCTACTTATCTCCACCATCAATCTGTATATGGATGTAACTACCCGTGTGAAGCAGGTGTTCTCTTGATATGCCGTGACCCAATGTCCATGTAACCTAGTCTAGATTCTTGCCAAAAAGATCCTTCTCGGCAGGCCGTTCGAGATTCATTTTGTAACCGGTATGCGACTGTGAACTGACTGGATGGACGAGCATACATATGTGATTGTACTCTCAACTACTACGTGTACGAGATGAGCACCATTTACATACTTGCAAGTAAGAGTGTATTTTATCACAGCAACACACGCCTACCTATCCGGAACTACATCTCGTATGTCACCGATCATTTACAAATCATCTCCATCTGTTAGGTAATGTGGATTGACATGTGGGCCGATATACGTAAATACACAGATGGGTTGACAAGACTATTGACTGCACGCTCAGCTCTTGTCGTGACCGCAAGGGGTATGTATTCAGGATAATATCAATTCTGTCAGCTGTGTACTTCTTTTTTTAACGTACAGCCCAAATAGTAGCATTCTAATAACCTACATTACGTGTATATGGCCTTGGCTGTGCAAAGTATGGTAGATAATACCTATCTGTGCGTAGGCCGTAAGCTTATCATCTTATTATGCATCTCCCCTGTTCCTACAGGATACAAATAGGTATATGTGCTCAAGCCTCAATGTCAAGTCAAACTTTGCCGGCATTCGGAAAGAGCTTCTGGTACTCACTCGTAAGTCTCCAACGTGACACTTCCGCTTATAGTTAAAGATTTCTTACCTAAGTACAGGTATCTAATATGTTGATTTCAATGTTTCTTGCAAACCTAACGTACTAACCACTAGCTAGCTGCCTTGGTTTATGATGGGCAGACATGTCAATCAAGCCTTGAAAAATGCAACTTGTATGTTTGATGGCGCCATGAGAATCAATACTTTACGGTCCTTGCTAGGAACACTCCAAATGTCCCCTGCCAAGAACCCACATGATAAAGGTCCAAGGGAAAGAAAGCCCAGTACAACATACATACAAAGATAGACAGATACGTATACTCAACCCTATCATATCAAATCCCCAAATCTAGACCATGGAGGCCTCTCCGATATCATGAATGGCACATATATATCCCTACTTACCTTTTGATAACAAACGAAGGCGCATCCAGTCAGCTTATATCTATTTATCGGTATGTTTCTACAAGTATGCCTATCTCCAACTCACCAGCCAAGGCCGGGGGAGACTATGCCACTTTGAACAGAAAAGCTTATCGCTACCGGAGTAAACTACACCAGTCATAGTTGGCCATGTTTCGTTATTATCTGGCAGAATATACCTACACACGTACCTATCATATAGGTTGTTGTAGGTAACTACTAGTATACACTGGACTTTATGTATGTCTACAAGGAAACCATGAGTATAGTTAAAGCGTACACCTACATGTATTCACCGGTCAAGGTTCTACCTACGGTAGATGTCAGTGAGTTAAAAAAGGTCTCTCAGTCTTGAGCCGCGTCAGCCTACCCACGTTACATAATACAATATCTGTCCAAGTGAAATCACCCCTACCCAGGTAGGTACCAAAGATGCGTGATCGGAGCAGACGATAAGAGAACGGCTGTGGAGCTATATATTCTACCTTCCTCGTATCCAAGACCGTCAGGATCAGGGAAGGTAGGTACTACGCACGTGTCGCTCGGGATTACCATTGTTCAGGTTTTTGACCGCCTGTATGCATGACGACCGGCCTCGACCTGCATAACAAGCCTAGGTACTCAAGAAGTGCACATATCTGGGTTAGTCCGATAGGTAGTAGGTAGGATTATTACTCTCTTGTGTAGCATCGCATTTGATGATACCGAACCGAAGAACTGATAAGGCAGTTTATGGGTTAAACACCTATGCAATGAGTCCAGGGTCAGTTCAGCACGTAATAGAAGATGTACTCATGTTACACACTACTTACGAAAGACTGTCGTTTGGCTAACAAGAATGTTCTAACTTAAGCATCCCAAGCTGCCCGGCTGCTGAGTGCAAGTGCGCTTCCTTTGAAATGATGATAACACAGGCCGTAGGTATTAGGAAGCTGGTCATGAAGCCACTAGCAACGGTCTACCTGAGTGGTCCATCTAAACCCAAACCACCAGGCAGTTCCTTTAAAGGGATAATCATATGAGACCACAAATTATATATTATCATGCCCTCCCCAGTCAGAAGCCTAGTTCTTAAAACAGTGTATTAGAACCCTCCTATTACCAAGGGTGGACTTAGTGATCATGATCGTAACAGGCAGCATACGCCCATGACAAAAATACAGAAGAGCGCGTCATTCCGTACGGTGGTGAATATCTGCGCGTACCTAAGAGCATGACGTGCATAACTGCTCAATTGACCCGGCAACATGCCCGAGATAGTCCACACCCAACCCGATGGTGTGAAACCGGAGCTTCTTTCCGTCATGTATCGTGATGTGAGTAGCACGGCCTCCACGCTCGTGAAAATGTAGAAGAACCAAGCACGCGCCTGGTCGAGGTCCTGGGCACCCAGCATGCCTGTGGTCTCTAGATCGCCCGTCTCCCGCTCGATCTTGCTGCCTGTGAACGTTGTAGATAGAGCCACGTAGATACCAAGGCCCAAGGCGAAAATGGCATGTATTATGCGCCAACGGTTCATGTTATTTTGTGTCTGGAGTTGCTGGCCTTGCTGCATAGGATTGGGTCCGCCTGCCGCACCAAAAAGCCCGTCTAGTCCAGCCAATGGGTTGCCGCCTTCCGCTCCGCCAGGTCCGCCCGGCATGCCTCCTGCCATCATCTTCTGGAGCATCTGCATCATTGGGTCTTGATCCATGCCCTGCAGGCCTTCCGCACCGGCCATCGGAGAGGGCCGATCAAGAAACGGGTTGGCGGTCGGCGATGAGTTATCGAAGCCGAGCATCATCTGACGGAGCTGCGCTTCGGATACATTCGACGAGCCATTGGGTTGTGGCCGGGCTGTTGCTTGTGGCTTGTAGTAGTGCTGAGAGATATCGACCTCCTCGGGATCCGCATGGGCTTCGACAGAAGCTGTTGGGGTTGATGCAGCGGCGGGTTTCAATGGCGTAGACTCGCCACTACTTGGTTGCGAGGGGCGTTCTGTCAAAGGTGTTAGATGCTAGCCGCTTAGCATTTAGAAATATGCTGACCTTTAGGAATACCACCTCCTAAACCTGTGATCTTGTCCAGCCTTGAGGCTCCTCCGGCTTTGAGCTTAGCTTCACGGCGCTGTTTGCGCAAACGGATCTGTTCAGCTGCGCGAGCTGCGGCGGCGTCTTCGGGGGACAGGCCTTCTGTCATGACTGCTTCGAATGGATACCTAGGTATAATTTCTTGACGATCTGAATGGCGTTTGGCGAGATAGGCCAGGGATTTATCAATTTCTTTGATATATGTACGTAGGGAAGCAGCCCTGTGAGAATGCTCAAGTTTAACACGGTAATCGTTCAACGATCCAATGAACGAAGCACACGGAGAAGCAGGTGCAGGTGACAGCGCAGCACAAGATGACGGAGTGCTATTGCTAAAAGATGTCCCACTCATTCTACTGTATGCTTATCGATAACATCGTTAACCTTAGCTAGGGGCGTCTCCAGATTAAAGTTTTGGGGTCTCTTTTCAAACAACATCAGTTTCCAGGTCAAACTGGACTGTTTTTTTGTTAGCATACGCCTACCTCCATTATCTTTTGGGAAAGACAATGCACCGCGTTCGCGCCTCGAAATGGCTAAACAACGCTCTCAATCTGGCAGAAAGGCCCTCTAGGTTAGAGCTACCTGTATTTCTTTGTCCCTCTCTCAGGGCCACGCCCAGGTTCCACCTCCGATCTCCGGTTGCATATCCATCTCATGGTGCGCCATGGAGAGCACCGAGACAATGCTTGCATATGCAAGCGGATTCTTCAACTACTACCGACACAGCTGCGCCTGCTTCCGAACTACAAGTCGTTACAACTAGAAAGCTTCCAAAGCAATGCAGGGGTTGTGGTGCATTGTCGCAAACGACCGAACCCAGACAGCCCGGCTTCTTCGACCTAAATCGCAAAGCCGTCAAGAAATACCTCGGCACCGACGAGCCCACCGATCACCCGCGAAGTCAAGATGATGCAATATTTCAAGACTTGTTGAGTAAATTAGACCCCGAGGAGCTGAAACAAAAAGGTGTCGACTTAGAAGCCTTCGCCTTGAGCCCTCCTCCTGACGAGGCACGACCGGAAGCGCCGCCTAAGAAACCCCTTTGCGACAGGTGTCATCATTTGATGCACCATCATGCCGGGGAGTCCATATATCATCCTAGTGTCGAATCAATTCGCGACACTCTTATCGAGTCACCTTATAAATACAACCATGTCTATCATATACTCGACGCGGCTGATTTCCCAATGTCTCTGGTACCCAAAATATCGCAGATCATCGAGATGATGCCGTTGCGCTCGCGAAATCGCCGATCGAGGGCGGGGCGATTTTTCCACGGCCAGAAAACCGAAATAAGCTTCATAATAACACGAGCAGATCTATTGGCGCCAACTAAACCCCAGGTAGACGCCCTGTTCGCGTATCTGCGCGAGGTATTACGTGATGCGCTGGGCCGTGTCGGAAAAGACGTCCGCCTGGGCAACTTGAGAGCAGTCAGCGCAAAGAGAAGTTGGTGGACGAAAGAGTTGAAAGAAGAAATATGGGCTAAAGGCGGCGGCAGTTGGCTGCTGGGAAAAGCCAACGTTGGGAAGAGTCAGTTGTTCGAAGCCGTTTTCCCTAAAGGCAGAATGGACTGGGACCCATCAAAACATCAAATCACGATCGACATGGAGGCAAAGGCCCGGGGGGTCCTCGAGGAAGAGATGAATGGAAATGACAAGAAAGAAGAGGACGAAGAAGAATTGGCAGACCCATACTCGCTACTCCCTCCCGTGCCCAAGGAAACTCAGTATCCCGACATGCCCCTTGTCTCGGATCTTCCAGGAACCACGGCGTCACCGATACGAGTTCCGTTCGGCAATGGTCGAGGAGAGTTGATCGATTTGCCTGGGTTGGAGCGCTCGGGATTGGAAGCACATGTGAAAGAATCAGAACGGTTGTCTCTGTTGATGCGTTCACGCATCGTACCAGAACAAATAACGTTGAAGCCGGGCCAATCGTTGCTTCTGGGCGGCTTTATCCGTATAACTCCTCGCGAACCCGCGCCCATTATGCTGACCTACGCCTTCACTCCCATCGAACCCCACGTGTGCCGGACCGACAAGGCCATTGGCATCCAGACCCAGACAAGCGATATTAACGTCGAGAACATTTCCTTACCAGGGACTGGAGAAAAAATCAAGCTAGCAGGCTCCTTCCCACTGAAGTGGGACGTAACGAAAAAGCGTACAGGCCCCTTGACGAGAAAGAGCGACGTTAACTTACCTGTGGAACGTCTCCCATACCGTGTGCTCTCTACCGATATTCTTATTGAAGGAGTGGGATGGGTGGAGATAGTTGCTCAAGTCCGGGCAAAAGACCTCTTTGAGCGGCGGCCCTCTATCGAGGAGGGGAGGGAGAAGGCGGACGATAAACCCGAAAGCGAGATGACGGCCATGGAACGGTTCGAAGCTATGGCAAAAAAGCAAGAGCAGCAGAGCAAAGTGCGTCCGCCCCCGAAAGAAGAGAAGCCAAATGACGAGCCGAACTGGCCCATCGTGGACGTGTACAGCCCAGAAGGGAAATTCATCGGCTGTCGCGCACCTATGAATGGTTGGATGTTAAACAAACCGAAGGTGACAGCTGCAACGCGTCGGGGCAGACCCAGGAAGAGCATGAAGGGCGCCAAGAAGCGGGAGAAGCAACTACGCCGTGAGATGGGAGCCTCAATTCAAAAGGCAAGCTTTTAAGCGAGCGGCAAGAATCCGCCAGTGGTTAGAAGGCGCATGTAAAATATTGTAATACGGTAATACCAGGCTTGGTGGTATGCATATTGTTGTTGTGCGAACAGTCCATAGATACCCGGCGTTTTATGATGTATGTTAAAGGCCATCTTTGGAACTTGAAAGGCTTCTGTACCTATGTACAGCACACACGCCAGGTTACATGAAGAGAAGTAACCACAAATCGGAATTTATATAACCTAGAATGCTAGAGGCAAACGATTCTTGGGGTTGGTTGGAGTGCATTCTCGTAGGCGACGGGGTACAAAAACTGCCAAGGCTTGAAAGAGAACCCCTAACCCAGGCTCCCGGGTAAGCTGAATCGTCGAGATCCGAACTCAAAGTGCTTTAACTGATAAGATTCGATAAAGTATTAATATGAGGGGCAAGATCCAAAAGGGTGATGTCAAGATTGAAGCTACTGTGTACATACCTACTTATTATAAAGCATTATGCATCACAATAACCCCCTCCCCCAAAACTCATCCGTTACCAACAAGCTCTCAAATCGTAAAGTTACTACTGCCATGGAGATACTTTGAGGGCAGGGAAAATCGCGCAAGCCATTTGGGATGCAAGAAATAAAGTTTACGGAACATGTCTCCCCAAACTTAGTCCTGTTACGTTATGATTAGGTGGACGGACAAACTTCTCGTGTCTGCAGAACAGCATAGTTGCCCCTCATCTGAATCCGCGTCGCCCGTAAACCACGACTATCCTCTCCCTTCTTCTCAGTCTACGACTACGACCTAGGCCTGCTGGATATATTGGGAAAAGGCATTCAGAAAGCTTGCGAGAGGACCTTTTGCCACCAGTTTGGGGGAACCGACGTGCCATTTGGCGAATAAGCCATCAGGGATCATCCACGTTATCCTTGTCGAAAAACCAAAAGTCGAACCCTGGGTACCCTTTTTGCGTCCGACGAAGATATCCCCAAATTCCGTACCACGACAACTACCAATCAGATATTTCGCGCAAAGAAACAGATACGCTACGTGACCTCACCGGGTTTGGTATTAGAACGCCCCGAGACACACCTATATGTGACCGGGCCATATCATAATAAGAGACAATCACATCATCTGGATTCCCAACATACCAGTTGCCACCAACCACCAATTACCACCAACTGCCACCAACCACCGCCGGTCTCCTACTAAACAGCGAGCTTGGCGACAGTGCTTCTCCCAAGCACCTACACCGCCCGAATTACTACCAGTAGCTGCATTTCCAAACCGTCACAATGTCGAACAATTCCCGTCAACGGCAACGACAACAAGCGCCCGGCTCCGGCTCCGGCTCCGGTCCCGGCACTCGCACGCAAGAAGCATCATCGGGCTCCGCAACACAAACGGATACCACCTCACCCGTATCATCTCCACCTACGATCCTACGCCTACGAGGTGCGTACACGCCCTCAGCACACCACGTGCAATGGGCCGAGAACGTCGTCGACAACGAAGGGCTAGGCCGCAAGAGCTCCAAAGGTAGGTTGGTAGATTTTACTCGTAGCTATCTCAACAACACAAGATACTATTTTTTTTGGTTTGGTGCTGATCCCTATCAATCACTAGTCTGTTGTATATACCACGCCCCTCGAGCCGTGGGTGAATCATCTGATGAGTCGTCATCGGACTCGTCTTCCTCCTCTTCAGACTCCGACTCCGACGCAGATTCCAACTCAGGGGACAACGCACAGTACGACGCGCGGGAGAGGGCCGTGGCGCAACGTAGGGCGAGAGAAATGCAGAACCGTCAGGGACACGGACACGGACAGGGACACGGACACGATCATGATCATGGCAGAGGAGAGGAGGGCAGACGGAAACCCACTCGCCGGCCGAGTCCCAATGCGTACGAGAAACAGCCACGACCGAAGCCCCGTAAAGACGACGGCGGGAACGGTGGGCCGTCGTCATCGTCGACAAATCCTGGACCCGGTTCTAGACTCGGCGCCTAATAAACATCACTCGCCCCTTTTCCCCCATGTCACTTTTGATTCTGTTTTACACTTGAAAGTGCAGACACGGATCAAGAGAAGGGGGACTTCCAATGATGAGAAATGAAAAGAGAAGAATAATGAAATATAGATACCCTTTTCACTATATTATTTTTTCCATCCAGCGGCAGTTCTTAGGGAAAGAATCAAACAGATGAGACCAGTAGAGCTTTCGAGCATAAGAAATGTGTTCGTTGCTCTCCGGAATAGTGAAAATGTGGGCGAAGAAGCTTCACCCCGTTAAACCACGGCCCGACCGCAATCAACGGATCTCGATCTCGTCATCCTGGGTAGCTAAGCGTCTCACAGGTAGCGAGTACAAGTGGATTAAATGAATAAAGTAGGTATTAGATCACAATAAAAAAAAATCAATTCTTTCTCTATATGAAAGCCATTGATCAGGAGTGAAAATGCTCTTTTAAATAAAGTTACACGTAAAGCAAAGAAGCGTAATCGTTGTAACCAGGAAAAAGGAGAAATAGACAAAGAGTAGATGAAGAACATGGAACGTTTCGCTTCTTTCGAAGGAGATATTTCTCCTTTTTTTTTTTTTGATTGTATCTATCTATCTATCTATCTATCTATCTACCTAATCCCCTTCATACGAGTACTGACACAGATATCGCTTAGGGCTCATGCTTGACCTTGAGCTTTTAGATACAGTATTTATTTATCGGTGTCTTCATTCGCCATCTTCATCCGTAGCGCAGCTTCTCGGTTATTAGCCTAGACTAGACCATCCATCGTTTTTGTATCCCAGAAGAATATATATTCATTCAAGGCTACACATGTTTGACGTTCCAGTATGTCATATAGGGTAACCTTGGATGGTGGATCGAACCTGGGGTTGAGCAATGATTTACGAACCAAATCACGAACTTAGTTAGAGAAGAATCGGATAAAATAACCCCAAGACATGTATATAGTCTGTTGTGTTGCATCGCGTCATCTGTGTGATTGGTATTTTTTGCTATGAAAACCATGTGGTGCTTATGTAATATGCAGTTGCCAATGTAAATGCAAAGCCTTTCAACGGTATCAAGCTTACTACCTTACGCCATGCCATGCAGCGCCAAGCTTGTTTCCTTTACGCCGCCGCCTCGTCGCGTCGCGTCCCTTCCGCCTGTTCTAGGCGGGTTCTGTACCGGTATCATTCATGCCCGGCAATCTTTTACACCATTTTTGTTCTGGACATATTCAAACATCATGCCATCCTTACCCCTCTTTTCGAACCTCTTTATCTTCCTCCGCCTATTTGGGACACAGATGATCCCACGTTCCCGAGTAAGACTCTCTTTAGGCCGATATATATGGTAGAGGAATCTTTCCAGGCCTGTCGCGTCCGCTACTGTCGGTCTGGAGTGTTGGTCCGTTCCTAACAAAGTATACATGTACTGAAAGTATAGCGCTGTGTTATGCCGTAACAGCCTGGGTGGTGGATGGTCCCATTATTTCAAAGGTTCTGGGTCGAGAATAGACGGGGCGTGCTAGAACCCCAGGCTGTATTCTCCATCACATGCCTGGTCCGGTTCTTGGCGGGAACATTATGCAAGGCCGAGCTGGCTGTGTGTTTGCCCCCAATATCGGCTTCCATTCAGACAACAAGATTTAATGATAGGCTAGGTTGCCATCATTTTATCATTTAGAGTGGCAGCATTCGGCCATATCAAAAAGTCGTATCTGTTCCACCAATGCAGCCTCTGCTTCACTCCTCCTCTTTGGTAGGAAGGGAAAGCGTTGGTAACCCCATCATACTTGGAACCTGCTTTCTCAACACCCCCTTTTTGCGTTGTTCGGGTCGCGGGATACCTTGTATGGCACGAGGTTCCTTCATCAGACTAGGATCGAGTCTGGCGGGGACCCTCGTTATAACCGCACGGTATTCGCCCGGAAACTTGGCATTGGGCATGGGCACAGAAGCAGTACGCCAAAGATGGTCTGAGGTGTCTGTAAGGTAGGAGGGTAATTTGGGGGTCCTCGAGGGCAGGCCACTCGAAATGCCGTGAGACGCCCGTATGGTAGATAGACGGGACAATCCAGAAGTAAGACCAGGTTTACCACGAGCCTTCTTCGCTATAATAATTTCGTCGAAGAGGCGGATTGCCGGGTCCGTCTGCGGTTTCGTCTCGCGCAAATGAATAAACTCATTGAAAGCTAGCCCTCTCAGTTAGTGTCTGGTAGATTGCTAGGGGGGGGGGGATTATTGAATGTGCTTTACCTTGTGTTTCTTTCATCATACTGGCGTATTCCTGCTGGTCGTAGGGTAAACTCCTGATGAACCCGTTCATATCGAAAGCATATAGTTGGCCATGTGTCTTCTGTTCCTTGGATGGTCGTCCCAGGTGCCTCCGGTACGTGTAAAGCAGGGCTGCCTGACATCGGACGAACGCGGCCCGTATCTTATCAGTGTTGAAAGCTACTGGACACACCAAGCTGACGCAGCCAAGACAACGACCGTGAGAAATGGCCCCGCATCCCGAGCATCTGTAGCAACCATCCCCTTCGGACCGCTCATCGCAAATGGTGCAAACCATGTTGGCGTCGCCGGTAGTAAAGTTGAAGCAGTGGCCCTCGACCCACACCGTCGTTTCCGTGTTATGCACTGGCTGTACAAGCATGTTGGGCATGATGGTAGACGCAGCGAGGGTGGACTGTGCATAGGTCGAGGGGGCATATCCGCCAAATCCGCCGCCGTATGATGACTGTGAATCGATCGAGATGGCAGAGATCGACAGGTTGTTCTGATGCCCGTTCAGAAAAGGACCATGCGGTCTATGAAAGGGCGCCTGTCCAAACGAAGAGCTACGGCGACCCTTTTCTTCAAAGTGGCCGGATCTCTTCTCCCTTAGGGTCGCTGAGAGAGCAAAGCCAGAGTCGCTCTTCGAGATCGGCGTCGACGGCATAGGCGGGAAATTGACCGAAACAGGCGAGACGGAAGACTTGGGGCTAGTCTTGCTCGACTTGCTGGTAGTCGGACGCTCAGCCGCTCCTGGCTTTGCGCTAGCAAAGGCGTTGAAAACGGGAACCCTCACCGAGTCTTTCGGTTCGGGTTCGCCAAAAGAAGACGAGTTCTGCGCTACCCATCTCGCAAAGGAACTAGGCTGCGCTCTCTCATGAAATAGCGAGCTGTTCTCGGCCGAGAAGGCATCGTAGGGATATGACTCCATCGCATATGGCGGTGGCCCGGTTGTTACGCCGTATCGGATCGCGTGAGGGGCAGCGAGCTGTAGCAACGAATGAAGTTTACGTCGAATCTGCTTAGGAAGTCGAACTGGTTGAGCGGTCGAGTCAATAGTATCCTTGTCGAGGTCAACAAGGACGTAGTCATCATCGGGGATTTCTATATTGTCGTAACGACGTTCGATACCGACTATGTACGGACATGGTGCGTCTAGGGCAGACAACAGCCGGGCGGGAAGCACTGGAATGAAGATGCTAGCCCACGTTAGAGGGTACAACAAACTTGCTAGGGCGTGAGAAGCGAGGTGCAGCATGGCGGTGTGCGAAGATAGGAGGATGATGCGCGACTCGGACATGGCGTACTCAAACAGAGTAACGATGTTTTCGAGCGATAAGGACCTGAAGAGGGCATATAAATCCGTGTTACGCGATCCGGGAATCTCGTTGACTGCTTCAGCCCGAGCGTAGAGCCGGAGTTCGCGCACGCCGATTTCGACTTGGGTTTTGGAGCTCAACGGACTGAACGCCTCGGTGCATAAGTTGATCACGTACCGCTCCAGCGGCTGCCACCGTCCGACTCTCGGGGAGCTTGCGGGAACGCGTAGTACCCCACCGTCTGTCATCGGGACGATAACAGCTCGGAGCCAGTCTTTCCAGAACCCCACCCTGTTGGCATCCCGTCCGAGGATACCGTACGCACGTGGGATCCAGAGTCCACTTTCACCAGCCGTTAGCCCGTCGATCTTTGATGCGGCCCCATGCCTAAGGGGCCGGAGCATCTCTGCCATTAGGCTAATCTTCTCCTCCACAGCGCTGATTTGCTCATCCAGCGTCTCGCGCGCTGCCGATCCGGACGGTATGGCCGGTAATTTCGCAAGCAACTGCGACAGATGCGCACGCTCAGCTGCGAGTCTTGTCCCCAGGCTCCCTGCTAGTTCGCGTTCTTCCTCGCTCATATGACTTTGTCTCCATTGTTCGCATCTCTTCTCGATCTCTTCTGCGACGTCTGTCGTGAGTGCCGTCCAAATGATGACAGTTATACCATATATCTTCGAGTTGTCGTCCGAAGTCATCGTGAACCCATGCCAAGTGGACCTCGGTCTATCGTCCGACGAGACGATCTGTATGTCGTTAGGAAAGGCGAACATCGGCACATAATCCGGGAATCTACCCCTCCTGCCCGGGTCCTCCTTGATGTCCCGAGGGGGGTATCTATCGAGTAGTTCGGGTTCGAATCGCCGCTTGAGGGGGTGCATGTCGGGATCAAGGTTAAGAGGCTCCGGAGGCGGAATAACCGAGTTATAGTTACTTAGCCGTTTCGCAGTTCGGACCGAAGCTATGTCCCATATGTTAGCACGCAAACTCCCCACTCCCTTCCAAAGTTGGGATCAAAAGATTCCATAGAAAATTGGGTTGCATAATCTTCAGATGGGGCCCTACCAGGTTTAGGAGCACTAGGTTGCTTCCTTGAGCTATTCATTTCTTTGAAGCTGATTTTTCGACGTAGACTTCCCCTAATACTACCCCTGATGCTCTTCAAAGGGCTCATTCTCCCACTAGCGGGCTCGTCCGCTTTGATCCGTTCTGCCCGTGGATTGACCATCGGCGGCCTCGACTGCGTCTTTGCGCCTGCAGAGAAACTTAGATCTTCCAAAAAATTCTCCCGCTCGGCAGCAAATTTAACAAGGGCCTTATCGAAGTCAAAGTCGATTATAGAGCCATCTGGTCGCTCGAACCCAGCCGGAGAAGGGACTGGTCTAATGGTAGCGCTGCTCCTGTTGCTTCTCGTGTTCCCGTCTACCTCCTCTAGCATGTTGATCGAGTTTGCCATCGAGATCCTTGAGAACCTGTTATTGGAACTCTGGCGGGAATGTCGGGCAGAGCGCCTATGAGCAGCGGCTGCCGCTTGGGGATCGGTCTTGTCGTCGGGTTCGCCATCTTCGACAATGGTGGTGTTTAATTGGTTGGGAGTCGCAGGGACAGGAAAGTCGTTGTAAGATATAGATTCGACACCCGCGATCCAGAAGTAATCCGCGAGCGGTGCCGATGAGTTATCCATGGCATCGCAGCTCGTGGCCGACTTCTTAGTATAGTTACAGCGAGTAAACGGGGTATGGAGAGTGTCGGTGAGATTCCTACTCCAGTGTGCACAGAATCTTCGGGGAGCTCGATAGTTCAGTACCCGCGAGGGTGCACCAAAGTAGACAAAACAACTGGTGCAAGATCCTGCTTACCCTGGCTATGGGTAGCCTCAATTAATTCAAACCAACAGCGAGCGAGCGACTTGCCGGAGCGGACAACGGATGTAGAATGGACTAAGTCCACAATCAACGCTTAGCTAGCCTTGGGGACTTGGCCGAGGCCTAGACTCTCTAAGCCGAAAATAATCAACGCCACAGCCAACTCCTATGTAACCAGGGCGAAGAACTGGTGGGAAATTCTGAGTCAAAAGTAATCCTCTTCGCGAGAAGGTCGCGTCACACGATATGGCAGACTGTTAGTCGGTAGTATACGCGACGGTCGGACGGTCTTCAAATTATCGATGCCTGTGGTTTCTTTCGCCTGTTTCGGGGTAGGTATAAGACACCCAGGATGGGCCTGTGTAATACGGTCGATAGGGTGGGGGGAAAAGTTATAATAAAAAGAGGGTTGCGGAATGCAAAATGCAAGGACCAGCGGGTATATACAGGTCGACTTCTCAAAACACTCCAAGCACTCCAATTGTCGCGGCGGCCTTTTGTTCGAGGGTATTCTGCGCTGGGTGTATGGTTTATAGCGTATGTATGAAACGTATTTGTCTTTCGACGTGCAATGGTTACAGCGAGTTGCGAGACTGCAGCAATGGCTAGTCTAGTGTGGTGCGGCGACTTTAGACGGGCATGCAGTGCGCCGGTTACACGTGCAGGCGCCTCTGCGGTCGTTTATTCGATCGGATGGATGTACGGAACGAGGACGACAACGGTATTAGGTAGTTGTCAGGTACCACTGTAATCGATATCTAGCGCTACCTCAGGCACAGTTCGAGATGGTACGGCGGACGACGGAACACTGGACTGGAGGGATCGGGCGACGGGTGAACGGGGGGCAGCGGATGGGATTAATAATAGGATATGTAGCCAGAACTTCCTGTTGATTCGGCAACAGTGGGCCTTGTATGCTTCCTCCCGGCATGCAAAGAAGGGGGGGAATGGGAAAAGGGGTAGGAAGGCGAGCAGGTTGTTGGCAATGCAAGAGTGGAAAAGAAGGGGTTCCCCCAACAAGCAACGCAGAGAATACGGGGATTTAAAGATTGAAGATGGAGCGTGCTGCGTCTCCTTGATAGACCAGCGGGTGGGATAGGTAGTATACAGTACATCCCTACCTTACGGTGACAGCATGCAGGAGAAGGTACCGGGGTATTTGATCTCTCGCTAAAGTACAGCGTTTTCCTATCTTATTACAGCAACGTAATGTAGCGGTTCCCACTACACGCTGACTAGCAGCAGATGGTGAGGGGTACACAGAAAACCCAAATTACCTACTCTAGCCTATGTAGGTAATGTATTAATTACTTCTAGACTATCCTCTATCGGCTAGTCGTGTTGAAATCAATGGGCAATACCAAAACGTATGAATATACGCCGCGTATCTTTTGCATCTATTGAGAAATCAATACCTTCGACTTTTTGGATATAAAAAAAAATACGGTAGGTAGTCGAAGTCCTCCTTATACGTGGCCGGGACCAGTGACATCGTCACCACGCAAACATTTACTAAAGCATACGCCATCAAGTTTCTAGTAGACAAAATAAAGGGAAATATTGAAGACCGTGAGAATAGCCTGTCAAAGTATTTACCTTGAAAATGTAATAAACGGCCATGCGATCCGGGATAGTATCTGGACAATCCGACAGGTGTAACCAATAGGTAAGTCAATAAAGCCAATGAAGAAGCATAGGCGTGGGAGCCACGCATCAACGCCATAACCTTAATCCAGAAAAGAGCTATCACAGGATATATGCATAGGGCCCCTTGAACTGACACCCCATACGTAGCATCGACTTACAGGTCTTCGCATGTGCCTATCATGTAGCTACCAATTGCTCTTGGCCCCGTCAAAAGTAGGCACCTATCTACTACTCGTAAAATAATACAGCCAACCGATAATAAAGATATGGTATCTTGCAGATCTTAAGACAGCTTTCAGACAGTTCGTTTCTTTACCCCAACATCCTCTAGATAGACTAGGTTAGACCTGTACCCTGTATTCCTGGGGCCAGCCAATTATTATTATGAACACATTTACGTGTATATCGAAAGGTGGTGTACGTAGGATTGTAGGCACCTAACCTACACCTCTATCTCGTAGCATAACCGTGGAGTTTTGAAAATGTCAAGAATTTTGTATCGTACCACGCTAGGACAGCATCATCTGTTGTTATTAAGGGGTTTCCCTGAGTAAGGCCGGGCTTCTATCTTCAAGTTTACAATTAAATTGATTAAATGGTAACCAGTATTAGCTAGTACCTACAAAGTATATTTGTAGCGGAGGATTTTCATTTCCATCACTCCCAACAAGCCCGATGCAAAACATGCATGTACTTAGGTATTTTCATTTGTCTGGTCGTCCGTCAAGCGGAAACCTACGGCTTCAGTTCCCCTTATGAAACGCGAGCAAACACACAACTTTTTAGTAGCATCGCGCCTAGTGGTGGGCCCGTTGGCTCCACTTCAGGTACAGATTTGAACAAGGGGGGATCGACTGTTTGGCGATGAATCTATCCTTACCTTGGTAATCAGGTATTGGCACGGTTAAGTTATGTGGATTTTGATGGATTGAAAGACCGAGATGCCAGCGCTTGCTCAACTACCTTCCTACACATATTTTACCGAAACGGCAGGTTTGGGCAGACGATACAAGGGCTCAGCAGCGAAACTTGAGCTCCGGCGAGAATTTGAATGATAGGTATTCAGGATTCGGGCCAGGGGCTTCATTGCATCATGTACTGAGTAGGTTAGGTACGTTAACCCGCCCATTTCTCCCATGTGTCGGAAAATACGTCCTTTATAGGATATCAGTTCGTATTGGGGGGCCAGCATAAAATCCAACGATTGGTAATAAGTTTTATTAGTTCGTTTGCTTGGTGGTGTATAAAAGTACTTGTCTTGCTTGTATACCTAGGTACGTAAGCATTCCCGGCAGGTATAAATATCCAACTAACCTACGTGTTAGGTGTTGTTCGTGTGACCGACTGGGCCTCATTATCGGTGTTATGGTGACAATATTGGCATTATAATTTTGAGCGGTTGATGTGATGGCCATTATTTCCGAACTCGTGAGAAGAGCTATGTAAGCTTGCCATCCATCCTCAAAAGGCATCAATCATGTGCCTTATTGTTGCCCAGGTACCTGCATACCTGCTAAGGCTGCTATGGTCAAACATACTCGTACCGATGAGTTGTCCCCACAAGCACACCGCAACCTGTGGGTAGCTTAGGCGACCGAAGCACCAGTTAGGCTCCATTTTCGTCCGAATGTTGTATCCAAGCGATATCGAGGCTTGTCGATGTTGGCCATGACGAATCATCTCTGTCTAAATCGCATGCAAAGCAGGGGTTCGCTAGCAACGTGTCCTCGATTCCCTGTCGAGCCAATGCAGAGGGACATAGAATAATAATAGTCTGGGTGGGAAACGTGTAGATAGGCGTGTCCGAAGCAGGTTGTTAAAGTATGCACAGGGCAATCTAGCAAATGCACGTACATGGCGATGCAAGAGGTATAGATGGATGGATGGATGGTTGGATATATGTAGGTACGAGACATGCATCGTACCTGGACCCGAAGCATCGACGGTTCCGGTCTGAGAGACAGCCCCATTTCCAAGGTAGTCGTCCAAAAAGGTTGCAACAACTGTGCCTTATCGGGCACTTTCACTGCTGTGGGTGTTCGTAGGAGCCACGGGGGGATCGAGGGAGAGGGGGGAGCCACTGAAGATACCCACGCAAGCCCAAAACCAACCAGCTTCATGTTTCACATGTGGGGTTTCACTGCACGGCGCCCGAGTAGGAAATTGGCAAAACGGGGGTTATACATGAGCCATTCCTGGCACTTCAAAGTGCTCCGTTGTGGCCTTTTATCTTCTTCGGTCTTCTGCCCCTATTCTATCATGAGAGCTAGGTAGCACCGAGTGCCAGCCATACGCCGTACAAGGCGAACGGTCGACTTGGTGATGCTGGACCAGTATCATTTCCCTTCGACTAAGACCGTAACCATGATGATGTAATTTTCAGGGACAACAAGCTAAGCGCAGAAGGGTTCGTTGTCCCCCTGTCATTTGTTGTTGATCCTCGAACAATGATCGCCAGTCCAGTCCCTCCAAAGGTTCAAAGGTACCCAAGTACTTAATAGGTACTCAGCACTTATTTTTGTTACCGTGGCGGCGCGCGCCAAGTATTCTAGGTACGGTTGTACGGTAATGGCAATCAAGTACCCTGGGCTAAGGGCTCAGGGACCCTCCACTAACTCCGCGCCGCTTGCTAACGGCGTGGCTTTGAGGGGAGCTAAAACAGAACGTCGACAATCCACTTCTTGTTGACTGGGCCTTGCTAAAAATAATGATAATCCAAAATGTTCACATGAAAGACTCTATTGCCGATACCCAAGTTTTTCGTGACTAACGCAGCAGGATTCTCTAAAGCAAATAACTTGCGGGCTTCGGCACCCATTCGTCGTCATCTTCTGTCGCTGATCGAATATAACTAGCCCCGACGCCTTTATACTCACAAATTAACCTAACCTAGGCAAGTCCGCGACTTTTGTTCAACTGACTCGGACTCGAGAATATGAAAGCCAGCAGCATCTGCGAATAATGATATGCACATGGCCTCGCTTAAGTCCACCAGTGGCATATTTCTCGTGGCTTAAGAGGCGGCCAAGTAATTATTAAGTACTACACAGAAAAAAAACCATTCGGCTGGCTTGCTTAAAAACCTGGTAGGTTTACAAGTTTACCGAGGACGGAATGGGCTGCACGAGGTGCCGTGTGACACAAAGTGTTACTCGTGGGGCGGAAGCGAGCAAACGGACGTACCTGGTTTTTCTCTTTTTTTGCAGAAAACAATCAACCAGTCACATATGTATCTGATTGTTTTTTGGAGAGAGGGAGAAAAAAAAAAATTCCCGTCCGTCAACGCAGTCCTGCATACATTTATCGGGAAGAGGCGGACCAGGAAGGTGTAAAAAGGCACTACACGCGTCAACTGTCCGTCTTTGTGTGCCAAAGTGCGTCTTTGACAGGCGGCGAAGTCAAAGTGTTGTAGGGTAGGCAGGTAGGTATTCGTGGTGTCTCGGGCCAGACACCACACAACCCATATTACATGATTTAAGGCGCCGTGTTACCCCCTGGTATGTAGTAGCCCCCGCGTAAGATAACTGATGTACGGGGGTACCGACCTATATAATCACTGCACGTAAAAGGAGACTGGTGAGAGAGAAAAGGAACACAGTTAATTAACTTGAACCACTTTACGCGTGGGAGCGCGTCTCTCGCCAGAATACTCGTGATCAACTTGATGTTGTTATGGGAAACTTTGCAAGGCCACCCCTAATTTAAACACGTCACGACTCATGCGGGCTACAAACAATTATGGTATTTTTTTTCTTTCAATTTCCCATTGATCCCATCTAGCCAACCCACAATACGATTCTGGACTCGAAACCAGGGTCTCCCTGGATGTGTGTATTAATATATCTTGCAAGTTGCTGCTCTCATGATGTACCTAACCTACCTAACCTACTTTTCCTAAATATAGTAGCTCATTCCCGGGCTTGTTATGGTACCTGACATAATTACCTAACATGATGAAAGAAAGAAAAAACGTGAGACGCGAAAGTGAGTGAGTGAGTGAGTGGTGTCCGGCACCTCGGAACGCGAACCCACCTGACGATGTTACCGAGCGGCCTGCCGTGTCATCCGTCAGGGGTAAGGGAAAGAAAGAAAAAAAAAAAAAACAAGCAGCAAAACAATAGGGATTTTTTTTTTTTTGGCATTCGTCGCACGTGTTTGTCTGCCAACATTATTGAAAATTTTACAATTTTTCTTTCACCGTCTCACTTATAGCCAGGGTGTCCGTGTCTATTGTGCGCATCGTATTCGCCTCGTCAAGGTGAGTCGCTGCCGCTGCCGCTGCCGCTGCCGCGCTCAAAAGTCGTACAAAGAAAAAGAAAAAAAAGTGTATATATGTGGTATGGCGGTCTGGCATATAACGCCTCCCCCTGACCCTCCCTTACATATCATCACATTGAGTTCCCCCCCATTACACGTATATGATACCTCTAGTTAAGGTATATAGTTTTCCATTCTCACGTTTATAAGCAGCCACCCCCCGTTGAGAGCCTCATACGTTTATACCAAACGTTCTACTGTGTAAAAAGATGGTGGCGGATTGTCATGATCACTACAGACATACTCGTACACGTAGATAATAATATAATTAATTCATACAAGACTCCCGTCACCGCAGGAATGTACCGGTTTCCTCGTCTTGTCCGGATGGCGACTTGAAGTTTTTTGACAACATTTTCACAGTGCAAGCCTATGTACGCGTTTCTCGATGTTGGTTAGAACTCCATATACTTTGTGATCGGAGTGTAGTCCGATATGTAGACTTACGTAATTCATGCATACATACGTATATGTCAAGACGGACGGGAGCCGACCCGGGGTTTTAAATAAATAAACAAACCGGGCTGGGATTCGCAGATTCCCAAGTCCCTGTGAGTAATCTTGTGAATGAGTTTAGAACATAGTATAAAATCATGTAATCATTCGCTTGCACTATTCTCTATGACGCTCCAGGCCGCCTATGTTGGCCTTCCAAGAGGCAATGTGTGATTGAGCCATGCGCCGCTGCCAAAGGGGCAAATAATGATGCGAAATGGCAGAATATGCCTGCTGAGGTTTCACGGCAAATTCCTTCGACACATGGGGGTAAATGCACCTCTAAGCTCAAGGAATTCTTACTCACCTTGATGTCATTGATGCGAGTGATGAGCCGTCACGGCAGCTTGCATATGCAAAACTCACACCCCCGGGGGGCCAAAGAAAAAAAGAAGAAGCAAAAAACACCCGCCAGGTTATGCTATTTACTAGACACGCGCGCGCCAAGCTTACCTGTAGAGAGGTATCCCTTATTCCCCATCTCGCTCCGCCAACCAATGCCCAAAACACCGAAGACGACCCGTCCATCGCGGTCCGCAGCCACCGCATCTTCCCGCTCCTCCTCGACCACGAAGCAGCATTGTTCGACCTCTCCCGGGTGTAGCACCGGCTTGACCGCGCCGCTGACCTCCCAATTACAATCCTGATACCGGAGCCCGGCCTCCAGTTGTAGCCCCACGCGCTGCAGCTGCATGAGGTCCTCGCTGCAATTCTCCAGCTGCGCCTCCATGACCCAGCGCCTGCCGGCGGGACGGGACGTAAGCGGCAACGGGCCGACCTTGGTCCGCACGATTAGGGATCCTTTACAGATAAATTGGTATAGTTTCCGGAACGTGCGCACGCGGCCGCTTGTTTCCGTCGCCTCGTAGTAACTGACCGTTACCGCGAGCACGTGGTTTCCCTCCTCGTGCAGGTCGAAATTGACGATCCTCTGCAGCGTCTGACCCGGTTCCAGATCCGTGCCACTGCTTGGTTTATCCCCCTCTCCCGCCGGGTCCTCGGCAGGTTGCAATACTAGTTTTTGAGATGCAGCGGCGCCGGGTGTCTTCATTTCCGCCTCGATGCGCACATCGCGAATAAACTTCTTTTTGGTCTGCTGCCCCGATGTCGCAGCATTAGGTGTAGGGAAAGTTGGCGTGGTTGCTGAAAGCGGTTCCCCCACGCCCGGTGGTATATCATGGTTCGCGCATAGTGTACAACTAAACGTCTCTCCGACGTAGGCAGAGCCAAAGGAGGGTGGTAGGTTTAATATCGGGGTCAACAGGAAGGGCTCCGGGTTCGTACCGCTGTTGGCGCCGTAAGCGAGTGAGGCTGGAATCGGTGCTGCGTTCTCGGCTGGACTAGCTAGTGGTGACGAGAGCGGGTGCTGGGCAACCAGGGACGGTCGCGATAGTCTGTGGTCCAAATAAGTACCAAGGATACAACGGGCGGACGGAGGATTCTATTACCGTAATACTTTTAGCGAAATAGAATGTGGTTCTTTGGGATCAATGGAAGGATATCGCTGATGACTCATCGTGGAAGAAAACTTGATATATCCGTCTCTACTTCCGTTCCTAGTTCTAGTATTATATCTGACAAATATCAAAACACATGGTCGCGGATGTGCATGCGGCGTACATTACGTTTAGGAGACTTGAACTTGTTGTAACCTTAACCTATCTCCTCGTACACCTACATGTACACGCAGAGGCACTCTAGAATGGTTCATGTTGATTGGGGTTGCCTTATCGATAACGTTGCTATGAGGTAATGGTAAATACCTACCTACCTAGTTATGTTACTCAACAACACAATTGTTTCCTAGCTGCCGACCCCCTACCACATTTGCTTTCTACTAATGAGCAACCACTTTCCTATGGTAGACGCGATAGGAGTGGTGCTGGCCTTTTCAATTAAACGAAATGGTGCAGAAGTAACATTCCGAGTAGTTACAAGCGAGGTTGAATTTGCGTGAGCTTTCCCCCCCTTCCTTTATTATCAACACCGTAATCCGAATTCCAAATAGTTATGGAACGATGTTCTGGCCGAATAAGATCACTTCGTGATCCGCACAACCGGCAACTAGACTAGAGTCCGGGGGGTGGGGGAACCTAATAGAATGGTAAGCAAAAGAATGAGAAAACAGCCTTTACGACGGAAAACCTACAGCACCATAACTACCAGGCGCTCCTGAAGGAGGGGGAGGCGGCGGCGGCGGCGGCTGGCCGGCACCTCCAGGCGGTGGTGGAGGAGGAGCTTCTGTTGGTGGCGGCGGCGGAGGCGCAATTGATGCTCCGGGGGCAGGCGGCGTGGGAGAGCCCTGCTGAGCAGCTTGGCTAGCCGCGTAGTACTGGTAGTACTGGACGTAGCTGGTTTGTGTTAAATTGAGCTGCCGAAGGATCATAAAAGAGTTACTTACGCTGCATAACCACCGTATGCGGCATATGGGTCTTGTCCACCGTAGTACTGGGCGTACTGGGCTGCATAATCATTTGTCGGAGCTGCGGGACTACCAGCACCACCAGGTGCGGGAGAGGCCGAGCTCGGAGCGGGAGCTGGAGCTGGAGAGTTGTTATAGCCTCCGTGGCCACCGTACGAACTAGAGCGGCCTCCGGACCTATCGTATCGGTCACCGCCACCATATCGGTCACCACCGTACCTATCGCCTCCGTAACCTCCGCCACCCCCATGTCCTCCGTAATGCTGTCGCGGTGGGCGAGACTTGAAGTCTTCGTATTCTTCCTTGACTTTATTGACAAGGTCCTCACACAGCTCCTTTGCTTTCTCGACCATAGTCGCCTCAGGACCCCTGACTTTTTGTTAGATATATATCGCAGAGGACTGGGCAGGAACAGAAATGCACCTACGCTACGTGAAGGTACATATCATCGTCGCTTTCGGAGTTAGTTGAGGCTTCGAGGTAGCCAGAGCCTCGGCCCTTGATTTGCACACGGCATCCAGTTTCCTGTTGGATATGCTTTACATACGCGCCTCCGTGGCCAACGATTTGTGCGCGTAGATTAAATCCTGGTACAGGTTCCAGGCCGATAGGGATCTTGGCTTCGGGCCATTTGCGCTGGCGCCAAGTTAGATCATGTACAGGAAATGGCAAGAGATAGAACAAGACTTACGCGTCCAAATTCGTCACGTTCAACTTGCTCTTGGTCTCGTCGGCGGAATCGTCGTTCGTCAACCAGATTCGGAAGCTCCTGCTTCATCATTTCTTCGATCTTCTTAACAGCAGCATCTAAACCGGCCTTGGAAGTACTGGTCACATGCAGATAAAGAGGAGGTGCCTGGAGGTCCGTTAGCTTCATCCACCCTATTTAATCGCCAGGGGTTACTCACTGCCGGAGTAGCCATGCTCTTGTCCGGGTAGTATTCGCCGCGCGTCGTGACATCTTAGAAAGTCAACCATTGTTCTATCAAGAAATCAACAGATTAATATGGGAGGTTCTCGTACCAGCTCCGGTCTCTTCTTTAATCTAGATCACGTAGCGGAGGTCAGCAGATGCCAAAGAGGGGAGTCGTGTACGAGCTAGTATGCTTCTAGGTAAGCCACACTGTCTCTACACGACACAAGGAGAGAATGGGTAATAGAACCCGTCCAAAGGGCTAAGCTCTGAAATGGATCAGTAGAAATTGACCATGGGTGTTATTTACCATCTTTTGTGTCGATCCCTTGGTTAATAGGTAGCGGTTCCGTAGGTCATTGACTTCGATATCTTTTATGTAATCGCCGTCAGAGACATAGACCTCGCCGTTTATGTTCTTCCCGGCATTTGCGTCGCCACTGCCTGTCGAGGTAGTTGACGCAGCCCTGATGGGCGGGACATCGACATGTTGAGGTGCCTTTCTTGCTCGGAGCTGCTCGTTTATCTTGGCCGCGGCGGCAGCTGTTATTAGTTAGAGCAGTTAGCACGACATTCATTCGGACTTAGGGGAAATGCATAGGGACAGGACAAACCTGCGGCTGCGGCTGCGTCGACGGGACTCTTCTTGGTCTCAGGCGTTGCGCTGTCAGCGCCTCTGTTTATGGGACTGCGGTCGCGTGCACTCTCTGATTTACGGGCAGGTGGTGAACGGGATCGCCGATCAAATCTGGACCGGCGAGGCTCAGGCTCCGTCTGGTCAAAACGCGACCTCTTCGCCGTACGGCGTTCACTGTCATCCATAACTGCGGTTATGCAAGTTCACAATTGGGGATACTAGTAAGGACAGAACTGCGGAAGAATGAATAGTTGAGCGTTGGGTACAATAAAGAAGACGAGGAGTGCGGTTGGAGTCGAAAGTCTTCGGGTTGTCCACACCTGTTCTGGGAAGATTGAAACCAGGTGGGATTGAAGATATAGAAAGTTCAAGGTTGGTTTCCAGCCAGCTTTAGAAAAATGTATTCTTGGCAAGAACTTGGAGCTTACAATTGTACCTATTTAGCGCTGTAGGACCCGCAGACGTTTGCCAGGCGAAAATTGTATGGGGATTAGCGGAAGTTAAATTGGAGACGCTTCTGGTTATGTAAATCTTGAGGCAGAATTCTGATTATAT
Source organism: Poronia punctata (assembly GCA_022579005.1). Classification (NCBI taxonomy): domain Eukaryota; kingdom Fungi; phylum Ascomycota; class Sordariomycetes; order Xylariales; family Xylariaceae; genus Poronia; species Poronia punctata. The sequence goes on from MU401526.1 coordinate 150,140, forward strand.
CCATATTGGTACTCGTATTACTACATATTATCACAGTATATGCCTTTACAAGATATCAAGGTCTCCCCCGGGCGAGTCTAGACCTCCATTCCGTTGAATTGATGGAACGGCCTCCGATGATCGCAGCAGTTCATCACCTTTGAAACTATCTAGAGCTAGTTGTACCCACCCAACTTTTTCTCCCTGTTTATTCTGAGTCAAATTGGGAGGACAATATCACCAATTGATCCTCACCACACCAGTGTCTGGTTCTGAGATTTGCCAATATCTGGTCAGCGGACTTTCGAGTCCTCATAGACGATCAGAACGATGGCGTCTCGATTACTCGCTCAAGCAAACTGCTTCCGAGCAGCCTCAACAGCTCTGCGTGCCGGTCCGCAAACCGCTACTCGATGGAGCTCCAGTAGTTCTTCAACCTCGGCCATTGCCTACAAGGCCCTCCGCCGCCGGCAAGCTCCCCTGCCTACCAGCGACACACCTTCATCATGGTCGGCTCAATCGGCTGTTTCCAACATTCTCTACGAGACGCCGACGCCTTCCATGGCCCCTCCAAAGCGCCATGTCTTAAACTGCCTAGTCCAGAACGAGCCCGGTGTGCTGTCACGAGTCTCTGGAATTCTGGCCGCTCGTGGCTTCAATATCGACTCTCTAGTCGTGTGTAACACGGAAGTAGAGGACCTTTCGCGCATGACCATTGTTTTGACTGGCCAAGACGGCGTAGTTGAGCAAGCCCGCCGGCAATTGGAGGATCTGGTCCCAGTGTGGGCTGTTCTGGATTACACCAACGCCGCCCTGGTCCAGCGCGAGTTGCTCCTCGCTAAGATCAATATTCTGGGCCCGGAGTACTTCGAAGAGCTTCTGGCGCATCACCGTGAGATGACCGCCGAGGTTGACGCCGAGACCCACGAGAAGACCCTTGGGGATATCGCTCAAGACTTCCACCCGAGTAAAATGGTTGCCAGTCAAGCATTGCGTCACAAACACGAACATTTGAAGTCGATCACATACTTTGCCCATCAGTTCGGCGGCAAGGTTCTGGATATTAGTACTAACAGCTGCATCGTCGAAGTGTAAGTCTGATATATGTGTTCTTGGGTTTGTGTGTTTCGATGCTAATGCCGCTATAGTTCTGCGAAGCCTGTAAGGATCGACTCGTTCATGAAGTTGGTGTCTCCATTCGGTATCCTCGAATCCACGCGTACCGGCCTCATGGCATTGCCTCGGTCGCCCCTATACGGGCCTGACGAGGAAGCCGTTCAGAAGGAGGCAGACGAAGTTGTTGATGCTAGCCAGTTGCCACCTGGTTAAGGATATGACAGACTTGGCGCAACTGGAATTAATGGCGTTTGTAAAGGACTTTCTGGTTGATTTTATACACGTATGTCACAAAATGTTAGATACAGGTTATGTGCAAACTTGGCCGTCTTTATGCGCGTTTGCCTTTGAACTGAATTAATCTTCCGGGGTTTACACCATGGCAAGCCTGAATAAAACCCCAATGAACTGTTCAAATTCCTAGGAACCGGGCTTGCATTGTGACTGTCAAAAACTCCTGGTCTTATCTCTCGGCGCATCTCAAGCAAATCTTCCCTTGTTCACAACGAAACCCTCCAAAGCAGCTATACGCATGTTAGCATATCAGTCGGACTGGCCTTGGGACGGGGAAACATACCAATAGCTGCCCACAGTCGGTTCTCCCCCTCTTGGAACACCAATGAACGAGGTCCATACATGACTTGGTCGCTCACCTCCTCGGGATGACGAGGGAGACAGTGCATAAACTTCCAATCCGCCTTGGCGCCACCCCTCTTAGCCAGCTCGTCTGTGACTTGGAAACCAGCAAATGCCTTTAGTCGCTTTTGCGCCTCTTCCTCCTGACCCATGGATACCCAAGTGTCGGTTACAATGATATTTGCATCCTTGACAGCTTCCTCAGGTACGAAGTGCTCTGTGATGGTACCGGCGGATGTCGTCGATTTGGCCTGCTCCTTGATAAAGTTCATCATCGTTTCCGGGATACGGTAGTCCTCGGGGGTGGCCACAGATATATCTACTCCGAGTTTGACACAGCCAATAGCTAAGTCGAAGAGAACATTGTTTGCGTCGCCAACCCAGGCAACCTTTAGGCGATCCGGGACGACGCCTGATGAATTCGGTGTCTGCTGAGAGAAGACTTCGTGGATAGTTAAAAAGTCGGCAATAGTTTGCAGAGGGTGGAAGTCGTTGGAGAGTGCATTGATGACCGGCACGGACGAGTGTTTCGCCAAGTTGGCGACATCGTCGTGTGGACCAACGCGTGCTACCATGCAAGAGGTCATAGAAGATATGATCTTGGAGGTGTCGTATAATGACTCGTTCACCTACAATCCATATGTAAGCTCAAAGGCTACACGAGGAAAAGTTATTACATTATCACATAGAACTCACGCCAAGTTGGATGTCATCTTTCCCTAAGAACATGGGGTGTCCTCCCATCGTTGCCACGGCCGCCTCCGTCGACACACGCGTCCGTGTGCTTCGTTTGCTGAACATCATGGCGACGGTCTGGCCAAGCAACTTATCCTTGATTGCTGCAGGTATCCGACCCGACTTGATGGCTTTCTTGTGAGAGGCTGCATTGAGAACCAATTTTGAAAATTCGGCTGTGCTCAGATCACCGATTGTCATGAGGTGACGGGCTTTTGAGGGCTCTGTAGAATAGCTCCTCGCCGAAGCTTGTTTCAACGCATTCTGCGTTATGCGGTTGAGTGAGGGCCGCATGGTAAATACGAATGAAGACTGAGCTGTTTAGCGAATTGGTGAGAAAAGACACAGGGTAGCTATTTTCGCCAGCGATCTGATCGAGGCTCCGCAGAAGTGACGATACCTACCTAGCTTATGTAGCTATTGACTGGCACACTGGGTGACAACTAGGTATGACTAGCAGATCAAGCTTAAAATAACAGACCTTGGCTTCGAAATAAAACCAATTGATATGCTGTTCAGCAGAAACCGCTAATATGGTCCCTTATTACGACACTACAGCCCCGGTACTAATGACTCAAAGTTGCATGATACGATCAGTTCACCGCAATTCATAAGAACGATAAAATAATATTGAATCCGACACATTGGGAGCGAAAATCGGCGACCAGGGTACACAATTAAATGCAGCTGGTATCTCTACTTGGCAGCTGCTCAGTGATGCTTCGGATTACCTAAGGTACTTAGTGCGACGCTAGATATTTCCCCAGGAAACTCTAGGCCTAATTAGGAAAGGTATTCTTAGACGGATATTTGCAGGATGACAGCGTGAGTTGATTATCATTAAACCCTGGAAACCTACTTGGCGCCTATCTAACCGTAGCTGATGACGAAAGGGGTTTACTAATTCAAACCATCCGCGATTCCCATCACGGTCGTCGTCAACCCTTCTATTACGTTATCATCAATCTATTTCACCGCTATCCGATTCATCTCTTATCCTGCGTATTTCGCTTCTAACTAAAGCATGTCAGCGTGGCCATAGTCAGTTGAAGTTTGCTGAGTCCATCGCACCCATAATGTCGAGAGAGGAGACGTCTCCGTTGCTGCCATCAGCAGATAATGCAAAAGGTGGCGATTCAGATGTCCACGAGTCGGCCGAATCGACGCCTCTGTTGTCGAACAACTCAGCAGGACCCCGATACGATGACGAGAGTGCCGACGCCGGAAGAGAGGATGTTGCCTCCATAAGGTCCAGTCGCAGCCGAGCGTCCTCTATCCGGAGCACGAAAAAGAAAACGAGGAGATGGCCTTCATGCGTGGCTATGGCTCTGTTAGCATGTATCGCTATCGCCATCATAATACTTGCCTTCATCGTCCCCGATGCTGTACAGGAATATGCCCAGCAGGCCACTGTGGTCAAGCCCACAAGCCTATCCATCGACTCGATCACAACCGACGGTGTCCATGCCCGTATACAGGCTGATTTCCTACTCGATGCATCAAGGGTAAAGAACGACCACGTAAGGCGGATCGGAGCAGCTGCGACCTGGGTTGCTCATAAGCTCGGCAGTGAGAAAACAGATATCGACGTTTACGTGCCCGACTACGATAACGTTCTACTCGGATCCGCTACCATCCCACCGTTGGTCATTAATCTGAGGGATAGACAGACAACGCGGGTCGACTTCATCGCTGATATACGTCCCGGAAACATCGATGGGTTGCGCTCTATTGCTAACGACTGGTTGGCCGGAAGACTTGACAACTTGCGGCTGAATGGAAAAGCCGACCTGCGATTGAACTCGGGCTTTATTCCTCTCGGGGTACATACAATCTCGGAATCCCTAGTATTTGAAGGTCAAGAACTCTACCTTTCCTTTGCCGCCCTTTACTTTGGAGAGAAGGTGTTTCTTTAAGTTGTCCGTCCGAGAACGCCTGACACACATGTGCTATAAACTAAAAACTGACTTCCCAAACAGCAAAGAAAATTCCTACCATGCCTAAATACAACATCACACGCTTCAACGTCAAGGATGGCCCCTTCAACGGGTCTATGCTTGTTGACTTGACATTGTCGGCTTTCAACGAATATCCGGTGCAGTTCGATATCCCCGAGCTTGCCTTTGAAATCATGGTCCCTGGTTGTGCGGAATCCGATCCCACCATCATAGTGGCAGAAGCATCCACGGCAAAAGTTCGCGTAGAACCACGATCAGATGTCTCGATGGGTGTATATGGAGTCGTCCATGAGCTCCCCGAATCGTTGACGCGTGCTTGCCCACATTCCACCTCGTCGCCACTGGACATGCTCCTGAAACAATACATGAACGGCGAACCTGCTACGTTATTCGTCCGCGGCAATAGTCATCCAGACGGCGAGACGCCCAAATGGATTGCGGATATTCTAGCCAGCGTTACCGTCCCCATAGCGTTTCCCGGGAAGACGTTGGACGGCTTACTCAAGGATTTCTCGATAAGCGAGGTGCATTTCACTTTGCCCGACCCCTTTGCGGACCCGGATGATCCGGACGCAAATCCCAAAGTTTCCGGCAATATCCTAGTCACCGCCGCCCTTCCGGCCGAGATGAACTTCGGCATCGATGTGACGGGTGTGCGGGCGAACGCAGACGTCACGTACAAGTCCAAGAAGATGGGCGAATTAAACTTGCGGGAATGGCAGCGTGCAAGTTCCACGAGAATCGAGGGCAAAGGAAGTGAGGGGCCCCGTCTGGAGATTGAGTCTCGTATCATCGAGGCTCCTCTGAACATAACGGATGGCGATGTTTTTGGTGACGTCGTGCAGGCACTTCTTTTTGGCACCAAGCCGATCCAGCTAGGGGTGCAAGCTCTTGTCGATGTCAAAGTGCAAACATCACTAGGCGAGCTAGTTTTGAAGGAAGTCCCTGCTGAGGGAAAGATCCCAGTAAAACGTCCGTCCTCACTGCTTTGATGTTGTCAGTGAGCTTTTGGATTGCTCATCTGCGAGGTCTTGTTACCTCGAGGGGGATGCGATCCTTACGCCCCTGCTATGAGAATTGCAGTGCAACGCTGTGCTAACACGGGGGTTGCCAGCTTTACCCAAGGGCACCATTGGCGCGGTCGATCCCAAGATTGGGTCATTAAGAGTCATGGATACTTCCGCAGACTCTATAACCTTGCAAGCGTTGGTTAACGTCACCAACCCGACAGAATACACGGCCCGCGTGCCGTTCATCAATGTCCACGTCGCCGCTAATGGTTCTGTTATGGGAGGTGCAACGATCCAGAATGTAGATGTCGGCACTGGTCTGAACACCAACTTGCTCGTCACAGCAACATGGAAACCGATGCGTGATGATCCGCACAGCCGGCAAATTGGGCGGGACCTTATTTCGCAATACATTTCGGGGTTTAATACAAGCATCACGATCAAGGCGCACCCGGACAGCATTCCTGGCCAGTCGCTTCTTTGCAAAGCTCTGTCACGCTTCAATGCAACGTTTGCTATCCCCCGACTAACTCTTCCAGGAGATGAGCCCGAGGAAGAGTCTCACTTCATCAGGGATGCCAGTTTCCACTTTTTATCATCAACTGCCACTTTCACACTTGTTTCCCCTTTCCAATACAATACAATATATTTAGATCTTGTAAATGCGACGGCATTGTATAATCACACGGAGCCAGTTGGACAGATCCTCTACGAACTACCTTTTGCCGCACCGCCCGGAAAATCACAGACCCCAAAGCTACCCGTCAAATGGTCGCTCGACTCTATCGGTTACGACGCCGTTAAGAAAGCTATTGGCGGGAAGTTAAAGTTAGATGCCCGGGCTACTGTCCATGCCCGTCTTGGGAATTGGAAAGAGGCACTCTGGTTCCAAGGACGCGGTATCGGGGCTAGCATTCATCTGACATAGGCCTGTATTCCTTTTCCTCTCTTTTCATATATGTACTTACCCAATCGGCGTTTTTATGGCAAGGGTCCAAGCTTTTCAAGATGAATAAGGTATTCTACTATATATTATCGGGCGTTCAGGAATACAGAATCACATACAGGGGGTGGGAATATATATATAATCGAGTACATAGGCTGAGGTAGTTGGTGTGTTTATTGTATTATAGAACCAATATTACTTGGGTACAGACAAATATGAGGCTGACTGACTGACCTAAGGTGATTGTAAAAGGTTGAATTATTTTTCTTTAAAAAAGCCAATATGCTACGTAGTAGGAAAGACATTTTTGTCCGCGCATACCTAGACCAAAAATTATCTTGTAAAAAAGCAAAAAAAAGGATTTGGATGTTGGTTAACACATCATTTTCAAGATATCAGAAGATTGATAATCTTGAAACCTGATATGGCGGTAGCCGGAATCGAACCGGCGTTTGTTCGGCCACAACGAACCGTACTAACCACTATACGATACCACCTGATTGATTGGTTGTTGTTGAAGTCGGATGCTTTGACACGGTACTTGTCTGACAGGAACAGGGATAAATAAGATTTTAGAAAACCGGGGGCATCCTGCTTTTCTTTTTTTTTTGTCTTGTTTTACATGTATGTAGTCTGGCTAAAGAAATGAAATATTTTCTATGTATCGCATGTTTTATTAATAAGCGGTAGGTTAGGTTAGGTTGGTCTTGTATAGAATATTGCGATTGGTTAGACAGGTAGTAGAGGATAGGTAGGTAGGTTACCGTAGGTAGTGTACTAAAAGGCGAGAATGGATGTTAACCTCGATACGCAGCACTTCTCGTCTTTACATAGGTACCTAGGTACTTGTAATGCGATGCGATGCGATGTGACGTTTTAGTATAGTGTGCTTTCTCCTGTTTTCTAGTAGCAGCCTGACTACAATTTGCAGTTAAAATACTATAAAAGGAAGTTTAGGATAATTATATATTTTTTATAAGCTTTATATATATTAAAAAGTGTAAAAAGTACTTATATATATAAATTAGGTAAAGCTAAGTACTTTAACTTTAAGCTTTATTATAGTAATTATTTATAGTATTTAATAAGTTTATTATTTTATTTTTTAAAAGTTAATAAATTTATAACTATTTTTTTTATTAAACTAGTTACTTTAATTAGCTTAGTAAAGCTATTTTTAATTTTACTATTACTTTATTTATTTTATAATTTTACTTATAGCTTTTAGCTATTTTTAGTTTTTTTTTAGCATTAGTTTACTAGTATACTATAAGCTTTATATAAGCTAGCTATTTTATATATATACTAAAAATAAGTTTATTTTATTATATTTATTAATTAATAGCATATTATTAAAGCTATATAGTTAATATATATTGCTAAAATAATAGCTTATTATAAACTATAGCTTATTATAATAAAGTTTAGCTTTATAGCCTTTTTGCTATATTTATAAAACTTAATTGCTAGGTTTATAAATATAAATTAATTTTTTACGTTTTTATAAATAAGCTTTAATTTAATTTTAGCTAGCTTTTATACTACTAAAGCGTTACTTAGCTAGCAATGCTTTATAATTTAGTACTAAATCTTTTTATATTTTAGCTTTTTTTTTTTTTTTAAGTTATAAATATAATTTACTACTTTTACTATTTTTTAGTATTAAAGTAATTAAGTACTAAAAAAAAGAAATAACTTAAATAGCTGCTTAGCTTTAAAATTTAGTTATATAAATATATTATATATATAAGCAACTTATTTACACTTTTAAATTTGCTTATAATATTTTTTTATAATATAATTTACTTAATATTTTAGTTAACTTTTTTAACTTTATTATTGCTATATAAGCATAAAAATATTACTAGCTTTACTATAAAGCTATTTAAAAAGTGCTATATAATAGCTTTAAAGCTTATAAATTTAAGTTTGTTATTATATATTTATTTATATAAATAGCTAAAAGTTTAGCTAATTTAATTTATTAATAGCTTTATAGCTTTAAAAAACATATTTAGTACTTTTTTAGCTTTTATTTATAATATAGCATATTTAATATATATTAGTATTTATATTTTATTAAAACTTATATAGTTTATACCTTATTATATTAATAGTTTAAGTAGTATAATTAGCTTAAAATTAAGTAATTATGTTAAAAGTAGCTTTATTAGCTAGTATTTAATATATTTTATAATAACTTATTATATAATTAAAGTTATTTTTAAATACTAATAAACTTTATTTATTTTATACTTAACTATTTTAATTATAATATAGCTAAGGTTTTTATATAATTTTTAACTTTTATATATTAAATTTTTTATTTTTAATATTTATAGCAAAATTACTACTTAGTATACTATTTTAGCTATGTATAAAAAGTTGTTTAGTACTTATTTATAAGTTTTTAGCTAATATAACGCGTTTTTATAAATTTAAAAGTATTTTTAAACTTATTTAGTATTAAAGTTTATAAAAAAGCTTTATAAAAGTATAAGTGCTTAAAAATAGCTTATAAATTAATTTAGTTAAAGTATTTAAGTAAGCATACTATTTTTAGCTTATTATTTATTATTACGTTTTTTATTAGTTTTAAAAGCTAGTTAGTAATTAAATTAGCTTTATTAAGTTTATATATAATTTAAATGCTATAATGCTTAATAAAGTTAATAAATTTTATAATATAAATAAGTTGCTTAGCTTTGCTATATATTATGCTTAATAATTAGTAATTATTATAAATAATAACTTTATTACTTTTAATTTAATAGCGCTAATATTATAAACTTAGCAATATTGCTAACAACTTTTTTTTTTATATAAAATATTATAACTATATATTTATAAGCTTTTTTAAAAAGTACGCTATTAAATATAGTATAGTTTTTTTACTTAATAAGTATAGCTATAATAAATATACTTTAATATATACTTAGCTTAAATTTATATTTATTATTAATAGTAATTGCTAATTAAAAGTTTTTATTATAAGCATAGTAGTAATAGCTATATAAATTTCTTGCTATGCTGTTTTTATTTTATTAGTTAATATTATTAAAGCGTTTTTTAAGCTTTTAAAAAGTACTATTAATAGTGCTATATATAATAAAAAACTTTTTATAAAGTATTTAAAATACTTTATAGCATTTATAAACGCTTTAATTTTTATTATTGTTTTTAGCATTAATTATTTTAGCATAGTAAATACTTTTACTAGGTTTGTTTTAATTTTATTTTTTAAAATTATAAATTTAAAAAAACGCTTTTTTTAATAAATATAAAGCATTTTTTAAAGTTAATTATTATACTATATATTATAAGTTTAGCAAACACTTTATAATAACGCTTATAAACTTTTTTTATAATATTTTCTTTAAATATAAATATTATTAAGTAAACTAGCAAACTACTTATAAATTTTTTTTATTATTTTTTAAATTAACGCTTAAAACGTTGCTAATATATTATAAAGTTTAAATAATATTACTAACTACTTATAAATTTTATTTAATATTATAAACGCTATTTTTTTATAATCTTTTTTATATATAATTATATGCTAAAAGCTATTTTTTAAGTTAATAAATATATATTATTTATAGCTAATAGCACGTTATATTTTATTTTATATATTAAGCAAAAAGTACGTATGCTTTTTTGTTTTTTTATTTAGCTTATAATAATTATAATATATTTACTATATTATTTTTAAGTTATTTTTATTTGCTTTTTTTAAAATAGTTAACTTTAGTGCTTTTTTTAGCGTAAGCAATACTAGTAAGCTTTATAAGCTTTTGCTTTTTTAAATATATTTATTATTATATACTTTTAAAAACTTAATAATTACTTACTTTTATACTAAGCTATATTTTTATATTAAAAGCTTAATAAGTTTATAGTTGCTTATATTAATTTAATATTTAGTTTTTATAATTACGTTAGTATAGCATTATTTAAAGTTAAATAAGCTAAAAAAATATATAATATAATACTTTAAATAACTTAATACTTAAGCTGTTTTTAGTATTTTTTTATATTATTTTACTTATAGTTTAAGTTTTTTTTTATTTTTTAATATTATAGTTTTTAGCTATATACTTATTATAGCTATATAAGCAAATTTTATGCTTAAAGCTACTAAATATATAATAAGGCATAGTTTTAGCGCGCTTTTAATATTTATAAAAGTAATTACTTTTTTTTTTTTTTAAAAAAAAATAAGCTACTTTATTTATAAAATAAGCACTTTAAAATTATAAGATTTTTTAAAAAAGTATTATTAAAAACTATGCTTATAGTTACTAACTATTTTAATAAAGCTTTTTTATTACTTATAACTTATTTAGCTATAATTTTATAGTTTTAATTAATATAAAGCTTAACGCTGCTAACTTTTTTTATTATTATATTATATTTACTAAAGTATAGCTAAAGTTGCTATACTATACTTTTAAAAATATAGTAACTAGTATAGCTATAGTTTAAAAACACTATAAATTTAGTTTTATTAGCAAGCTTTATATTAAATAAATTATAATAGTTTAAATAGCTATTATATAGCTTGCTTTTTTTAAGCTTTAGTTTACTTAAGCCCTTATTAGCTTAAACTAGTATAATAAAGCTATTTTATTTACTATTTTTAAATAATTTAATAATTTTGCCATAATTATTTTTAAAGTTATTACTTTTAAAACGTTTAGCTAGTAATTAATTAGCAGCGCTATTATAATTTTTTTTATTATTTTTTATAAAGTAAGCTTAGTTTATTTTACTACTTTTTTTAAATTAGCATTTTTTTATAAACTAATAAAGCCTTTTATAAAATAGCTTTTTTTAATTATAATATTTTTACCTTTTTTAATATAATTATTAATATAGTTATTAGTTTAGTTATTATGCTTAAAGTTATTTTTTTATAAGTACTAGCTATTATTATTAAACTTTTTTTAGCTACTTTTTAAAAAGTATTTATTTATTTACTTTTATTGCTAATTATAGTCTTAATAAGTTTAAGCTATAAAGCTACTTTTTTTAGTTTATTTTTTTTTAATATAGTAAATAGCTTATTTATTATATTTTAAGTTAAAAATAATAGCTTTTATAAAGCTAAATAGCTTAGTATTGCTACTATATACGCTAGTACTAATAGTGTTATTATTATATTTACTTTTTATATATGCTACTATTTTAGCGTATTAAACTGCATATTTAATAACCTTTTTATTGCTTAAGCTTTAAGCTTTTGCTTTTATATATACTTAAACTTTTAGCATTTTAATTTATAATTTTTTAAATATTACTTTATATATTTATAAAGTTTATATATTAACTATAAGTAGCTTATAAAAAAAAGTTTTTAAATAGTTTATATACTAGCTTACTAATTTGCTAATAGCTGTTTATATAAATATAAACACTATAAATAAGCTATATAGTACATTATACTACTTAAAAACTTATATTATAGCTTTTAATAAGTTAGCTTACATAGCTTTTTAAATACTTTATAAAAAATAAACCGTAGCTTAAAAGTTTTTTTTTATTTTGCTTAATACGCAGCTAGCTTATAAGTTATAAAAAACTAGCGCTTATTATAGCCTATTTTAAATACTTTATAGCTTATTTAGTATATTTTTATTAGCTTTGCTTAGCTAGTATTTATATAAAAAAATTACTTTATTTTTTACTTTATAACTACTAAAGTGTTTAGCATTTTTTTTAAAAAACATATTTAAAAACATAGCTTAAATATTTTTTTTTAAGCACTAGCTATGCTTTATATTTTATTAAACTTATAAAAGTTTAAAAATCTATTTAAAAAATATATATTATTAATAACGCTTTTTAATATTTTTAAATATTATAGTATTATAAAGTTAAGTATGCTTTTATTAGTTATACTTTATTAATAACTTATACTTATAAAGTTATAAGCATTATTTTAGTTTTAAATATTTTAATTAGTGCTACTATATTTTAGTAGCTTTTTACTAACGCTAATATTTAAGGCATAATTGTTCTTGCTTAAAACTACTAATATAGCAAGTATAAGTACTATGTTAATATTTTTTTATACGTTACTAACTTTGTCTATTTGCTTATTAATCTTTTTATAGCAAGTTTTAAGTTTTTTAGTCTTGTTATAAAGCGTTTTACTTTACTTAATTATTTGCTTATTAACTTTTTTATTTTATTTTAACGATAAGTTATAGCAAATAAAGTGGATTAGAATAGGTGCAAAGCATTAAAGGTAGAACTATACGCTTAAAAATATAATATAATTAATTATAATTTATAAAAGTATTTAACTAGGTTTAAAGTGCTTTATATATTTTTAGTACTTTTTAAGTATAAGTATATATTATATAATAGTTTAAAATATGCATAGCGTATTTTACTTTATTTAAAATAAGGTTACTATATACTTAGTTACTTAAAGTACTTTTAATACTTTTAGATCTAGGTTATATACTTTATTTATTATATACTCTTTATTTAAAGCTAACTATTATAAATAGCTTTAAATATTAACTAGTAAGATAATATAAATTAATAAAAAAAAGTTGTTATAAATAAAATAATAACATTAGCGTATATAAACTAATTTTTAAATATGTTTATATATTTAAAATGTGTTATAATAATTATAAAGTGCTAGTAATTATATAAATGCTAGCAATTTTTAAGTTTTTTTTAAATATAAGTGTATATTTAAAAATACGTTATAATATATAATAGTTAAAATAAGTTAAAGTAATTAAATACCTTAGTACTTTATTATTTATATAGGCTTATAAATATGTTAAATATACTTATATTTAAACTAAGTACTTTTAAGTATTTTATATTATATTATAGTGCTTAGTTACGTTTATTATTTGTTTATTTTGCTTATGTTAATACTTTTATAAGCTTAAATACTTTTTTAAACTTTTTAACTTTTTTTTATTTATATTTTTGCTTTTATATTTTTTTATTTTATATACTTATTACTACTTTTTAGCGCATAAGTATTAGTTTTTAATTAATTTTTAAAGTATTTAAAACGTTGTTATGCTTTTTAATTATAAAGTAAATAATATACGCATTTTTTTTCTTATTTAATGCTTGCTATGCTGTTTTATAGTATATAATATAAAATTTAAACTTATTTTTAGTATATAAATAATTTATTAGTTAAAAAAAAAGTTTTAAGCTATAGCTAAGCATGCAAATATAAACTTTAATATAAAAAATTTTGCTGCTTTTTTAGCTTAAGCTTATATAAAGGACTTTTATAGCATAAATAAGCACAATTTAGCTTTTATAATACTTTATTATAAAAAAAATAAAGCTAGTATGCTTATAAATTTTTTTATATTACTTATAATGCTTATTTAACTTATTTTAATTATAAGTTTGCTTTTATTAAAATATTTTATATTTATATTTAATATAATTTTTAGCTTACTATTTAAAAAAAAGCAAAACTAGTTATATTAAAAAAAAGGCTTTATAAAGTAGGTATTAAAAAATAAGCACTTTAATAATTATACTAATGCTTATAAAAAGGTTATAGCGCTTAAACAAGCTACTAAATTGCTTATAATTATTTTTTATATTTTTGCTATTATAGTTTATTATAAAAATTACTTTTTTTTTTATTTTTTTTATACTTTTATTAGCAATAAAGGTTACTTTTAATAAAGTGCTTATAAGTAAAGCTAGCGCTTATTTAAACGCTGCTTATACTTATAAACGTTATTAATAATAAGCAAAGCGCTTAGCTTAGTTACTTGTTTTTTTACTATTTAATTTATTAAATAAAAATAATCTTATAATGCGTTATATTTGTTAATATTAGCAAAATAATATAAAAAAGGCTGCTAGCAAGCAGCTTAAAAATATTATAAATAAAAATGTTGCTAGTAAGCAATTAAATAATATTATAAGTACTTTTATACTTTTGCTTAAAGCGTTAGTTGCTAGTAAGCAACTTAAATATATTATAAATACTTTTATACTTTTGTTTAAAGTATAGGTTGCTAGCAAGCAACTAAATAATATTATAAATATTTTTTTTATTTTTGCTATAATATTTTTTATAGCATTTAATTTAATTTTTAATCTTTTTTTTATACTAATATAAATAAGCAATACTTTAGTACTATAAACTTTTTAGTTAGGTTTAAAAGGAAATAAAAAGCTTTAGTATATAAAAAAAATGCGTACTTTGCTTTAGTTAGCATTATAAGCTATAACTTATTATATTTTTTAATTAAAAGCACGTTTTTTGCTTTATATTTATTTTTATAATAAAAATTATTATAAAAGTTTTATATAGTAAATTAAAGCATTTTTAATATATTATAATACTTATCTTTTTATTTAACTATACTAATTTACTTTTACTATATAGTTGCTTATTTTATTAAAAAGTTTTTTTATACTAAAAAAAAAGCTATTGCTTAAAGGCTATAAAAAGCTTTTAAGCGCAGTTTTTTTATTTTTAGTTAAGGTTTTTTTTTAAAGTTTTTTTTTTTTATATATATTGTTTTATTATGTGCTTTTAGCTTAGTAAAAAAAAAGCAAGCGTTAAAATAACGCTTAAATATATTATTTAACGCTAGTTTAAATTTAGTATTTAATAAATAGCTATAAGTTTTATAAACTATTTTTAATACTTTTGTTTTTATTAGCTTTAGTTTAAATATTTTTATTTTTATTAGCTTTAGTTTTAATAAAAAAAGTAATAATAATAGTAATAATAGTATTTAATTTAATAAGTTTAATATAAATAAAAATTATATTTTATATTATAATTATATAAAGCTATATACTTTAAATTAGCTTTTATATGCTAATAAAGCTATTTTTAAAACGCTTACTTTTTTTATTTATAAAAAAAAGTAAAAGGTTATATTTAAATTATAACTAGGTACTTATTAAAATGTTTTATATGCTAATTATTTTTTAGCTATAATATGCAATTTTGTTTATTTATTTTTTAAAATTAGTTATTATAATATAGCTAACTTAAATTGCTATTTTTGCTTATATTATACTACTAGCTAAGCTTATTATTTACTTTTTACTTAAGTTATATTATATGCTAATACTTTATTTAAAATATTTAAAATAAAAGTAATTATTAAAAATTAAGTAAATATTTTACTTTTATTTTTAATGCTTATAAGTGTTTAACTTTATTTTAAAAAGTAAAAAAGTTATATAAATATATTAATACTTTAAATAGTTATTATAGTAATTTTTATTAGCATATTATTTACTTTTATTTAAAAAAAAATATTTAGTAGTAAGTGTTTTTAAAAAAAATGCAAAATATTATATTTTAAATGCTTAAGCTAAAAAGTTATAAAGTTAAAAATATAAAGCTTAATAAGCTTATAATAAATAATAAAAAGCTTATTTTAGCTTAAAATGCTATTATTAGTTTTTAAAGTTTTAATACTTTTTAGCAAAAAGTATATAGTAGTAGTTATAGTGCTTATAAAGCTTATAATAGTTAAAGTTAGCAGCATACTGCTAATGCTTAAGCAAAAAAGGTAAAAAAAAAAGGTAAAAAGCAAAAAAGCTTTTAAAAAAAATTAAATTAGTTTTATTTTATGCTTGTTTATTATTTATTATTTTTAAGTAGTTTTACTTAGCTAGTTTAAATATAAATATTAAAGTTTTATAATAAACTTTTAATATTTACGCTTTTTTTTAATTAAAGTATAATGCTTTGCTACTTTTTAAAGTTAATTTTTTATTTTAAGTAATAGTATTAAAATTTATTATAAGTTTAATAGTAATTTAAAATGCTTAAACGCTTTTTAAAATAAGTTTTTAGTAAGTTTATTAGCTAGTATATTAGCTATTATTATATACTTAATTTTAAATAAGTTTTTTTAATATTGCTTATATATTTATATGTTTTATATATTAATATATTTTAATTAAGTACTAATATATTTTTTATTTTTTATTACTAAGTAAATTATTTATATATTATTAAAGTAAATTGTTTAGTTTTAGTTAAAATTAAGCTTTATATTAGCTATTAAACGCTTTAGTACTATAGCTTTTTTGCTTATTAGTTTTAAAACTATTAATTTTGCTTTTGTAGTAAAAGTAAAAACTATATTTTATTAATATGCTTTTTAAATAATTAAGCTTTTTTATAAACTTATTAAGTATTTAAAAAAAAATTACTATATTTTTAAATTATTAGCAAAAAATATATTTTTTATTATTATTAGTGCTTATAAGCTACTAAAAAAACAGTTTATTACTATTTTTAGCTTTTTAGTATAGTATAAATATTTAATAACTTAATTTGCTATAATTAAATACTTTAAACTTAAGTTAGTTAAAAACTTTAATAAAAGTAATATAATATATAATATATTTGCTTTTATTATAATTGTTATATATATAATTAATTTTATACGCTTTTAATACGCTTTAATTTACGCTTTTATTGCTATGCTTTTAAACTTTTTTAGTTTTTTATAAAGTAGTAATATATATAGTGTTTAGCTTTTGTTAGCTAAATTATAATGCTTAGCTACTTTTTTAATATATTAGTTATATAGCAAAAAAATTATTTTCTTTTTTTTATTTTTTATTACTTTAATTTTAAAAATGTTAAAATCCCTTTTAATACCCTTAACCTTATTAACTATATTAGGACCATTAAAACGCAAATATCTTATAAATATAAATATTTAGTTTTTTATATATTTGTTATAAATTATATTAAACTTACTTTATTAAAAAAGTATATATATAGTATATATATATAGTATATAACTAGTATATATAAAGTGTAATAATTAGTAAGGCCTAATAACTATATATTAACGCTATATAAAAGATTTTAAGTTAAAAAGAAAAAAAAGAGACTAGCTGTGCTAAGATTTATTTTCTTGCTACTTATATATAAATACTTAATTAAAAATATAAGTATATAATTAATTAGATTGTTTTGCTAAGTAGGTTTAGCTAAGCAAAAGTAGTATTTAGTACTACTTTAAACCTACTTTATAATAACGTGCGTAGTTTATAGGTTATATAACTATTTTTTTAGTTATATAACCTTAAACTAATAAGTATAGCTATTATACTACTTTTTTTTAAAACTAAAGCTAAGGTATAAAGTGCTTAAGCTAAGGTTTTTTTTATTATAAAGGTTATTAAAAGTGCTGCTTAAAAGCTAATACTTTTTTTTATTTAAAGCTAATACTTTTTTTTTTTTTAATATTAATGCAAAAAACGTTTTTAATAACTTGCTATGCTTATATACTTTATAATAAATCTTTTTTATAAATATATACTTAGTTAACTTTTTTTTATTTTAATAAAAATATTAAATTATAAGTTAGTTTAATTAAGTTATAATATAAATAATTTA